>SNQJ01S0000127.1:227732-276004 GCA_010110895.2 Picea sitchensis
AAGTCTGTACTTGAAGCAGCCTTGGCCTTCTGCTAAAACTCGGTGCTCACTAGCTATTATTTTTGGAGGTAGCGTGCTTTATGTTACCACTGATTATCAATTTACAGTAATGGCATATAGTTGGGCCTTGGCATACTTGGTCAAAGATACTTTTCTATCTTCCGAACTTGGAGAAACTCCACATGATTCTCAAACCAATTCCGCAATCAGGAACAAGTTGGATTGCATTCAGAATCAGATTCTCATAAAAAGGATGGCTGTCATTCTAGTAAATCTTGCATCAGAAAGGTATGCTAACAGGGAAATCTTATGGTGTACCAAAAAATTACTAATGGAGTTTAATTCAAGGCTCTACATTTTTTGAAATTGCAAAAGAGCCCCATTCTTTATAAGGACAAAGGGATTGAATGATAGGGCTGGATATCTCAACACAAACACTTCAACCGCCTCGCAGTGCTTCAAGGTTGCCGGACACAATTGGAGCTGAGCAATGCACACGGTGTCATGACAGGGAAAAACACTATTCTTGAAGAAGAAAGTCAAAAAGAAGTTTTTTGACTATATTTGGTCATTTTTTAAGAGCAAGGGCAAAAAATCCCTCATGCAGCCTCATCAGTTCCACCTTCTATCTACACAGACCAGATAGTTAGGAATGAAAGTGAACTGCTAGCTACAGTACAACATTTACCAGTTGTTTCTATTCCATATTCAACTAAGGACAGTGACACAGGCAATGCATTAGTTCATATCCTTTGCAAAATGGTATTTTTACTACATGGGCCGTAGTATGGAACTACAGAAGATCTTTTGATGAAGAGGAGCATGAAATTAAATGAAAGGCTGATGTTGACAGAAAGAAGGGGGAGTTTCTCCTAGAAGTCCCTTGAAACTAAATGCAACCAGGTAATTGAAATTTTGAAATTTTGATTTCTGAAATTATTTCACCTTTCAGTGGTTTAGGCGAACTTTATTGAGTGCTCATTAATCGAAGTTCTTTCGATAGATAAAAGGTGCTTCATCTGAGATATAGATTAACCACGGGAACCTGCATAACTAGATAGAAAGATAAATTTTACGCGGTCGAGGTTTGTTGATCCAAATCTTTTGAAAACACTCATGATGGATAGTTGATGAATTATCTATTCAGTTTTAAAATTCATTTTGGTATATAAGGATTTGAAAAGGTGGTCAAGTTGGTTTGGCAACTATTTTGGTGGAAACAAATTGGATTTTTGCACATATCGGAAGATCTACAAATGCTTTGTATCTGAAGTTGATGTTGTTTTGATACAAGGTCCAGAAAAGGTTTCTGTTGTGAGGTTGCAAGCGGCAACACTCTTTGTTGGTGGCTTCACAGCTTGAGTTTTTATTATTTCTGCAAACTTATTGGTGGCTTCTTTATGATCGTCCACACAATCAAGTGGATTTTTGGTTTACTGTATTCCTTGATCCTTCTTTTAGAAATACTAGTGGTGAGTGCTGACTTAGTTCCCCTCATTATATTTTTGGAAGGCTGAAATATACAATTAGGAGAAAATCCTCATGTCTTTTCTAATCATGGAAGATAGTCATGGTGTATGTGCTGGTTGACCTCATACTAAGAATTGGAAGAAGATCCTAGTATTTTATCGATTTGGGGACTTACTTTTGGGAGATCATCCCGAGTCAAAAGTGCATGTACTTGAGGTGTCTGGTTGTTTGCTTTCACTTTCATTTCATGGAGACCTTCTGTATGAGAGAACTGCTGCTAACAAAATATTCAAAGGATCTCAAGACTTTCACGGATTGGATGAGGGCAGCTTATGTCAATGTTTTCTGACATTGAACCATTACACAAAGCCGCAAAAGGCACATCAACTTTGGCGAGGATGAATATATATAGGCAACTACATCATTACCTTGTTTTTATTAAACCATATGCGCATTTAGGCGTGGTTCTGCGGCATCACAGGGTTTGGCATTGGCTACTGATTTGTGGCTTTACAAATATCTGTTTCCATTCATTTTATCCTCCTTTTGCATATGTAACTTTTCTTGCAGGTTTTTTCCAGGAAGAAGATTTTCATTTGAAGGATGTCTACTATTCTAAGTTGAAGGATTTTATGGGAAACTGCTGCAAGAGAGTGCAAGACTGGGTTGCACACATTGACCATCTAATGAACAACATGAGAAGTGAAGCTGGAGTAAGCTTCACATGTTAGGGAAAAAGAACAAGATAAATCAATCGGTCGCCCGAAAATTAAAAGTGCGAGCAGAGGGATATTTTTTTTGCATGTAATCGAGATTCATTCGGTTTTCAATTTTTGGGTAAGTTTCTGTTTTTACTGATTGGTGGTTTAAGCGAGCCCGTGTGTGCTCATTAACCCTTGAAAAGGCTGAATTACTCCATGGCCAATACTAAAAGGCACAAAGTGCGCGCTGGGATTCTTGGAAACTATCACGAGGAGATATCCATCGGTTGGAATAAATGTTAACTCTCAAAAACTCACCGACATTTTTGAAGGAAAGCTGCCTAATCTTGTAGGAAAATTTTTCCAGATTCCCTAGCTCAAAATCCAAATCTGGTGCATCATTGGAAATCACCCATGATATAACAGATTCAAAATCCCAACTATTTAAGCGTCTGAAACGGATAATTCCTTAAGGTAGAAGAATTAATTTTTATAAAGGCATTTTTTCTGGAAATTCTGACTTCGGTGGTTTAAAATGAGCGAGACGATTGTTCATTAACCAGAAAGTTAGCTTTCCCGGTGGTAAATTCATACGGAATCTTTCGATCAATACTTAGAAACTTTGTTTTAACCATAATTTTCGAAATTTCGCACAGATAAAGGATTTTTGAATCCAAATGGTCTGAATTTGATTCTAATGGATAAATGGTGAATTATAAAGTCGGATTTGAATGTTATTTTGTGAGTTAAGATCAGAAGAGGTTGTTCAAATAAATTTGGTGTCTTTTTCGAAGGCAAAAATATAGGATTTTTGGTCATTCCTCGACAAATTCGAATTCTATCTTTTGGAAGAGTCATAAAACAACCTTGGGAGGGCTTATCTTCACTACATCAAGACTTGATCTTCTCCTATTTTGATTTGATTTTTCATTTTTACATTCGGATCATTTTTATAGGATATCATCTATTGAACGACTATTTAATCGATCATTATGTCTGAATTTGATCTTGTAAAGGCTACAAATCCAAGGCATTTTGGAGAACAAAACAAAGGGATTGATTAGATCTGATAAGGCTCTTTGTACCAGGATAACTATTTGCTATCTGAATCCGCGGAGTTTCTTTCCATTTTGGTGTGATTTCCATATTTCTTCTTCTTCGATATATTGTTGTCCAACCTTGAATAGTTGTTATCTATTGTTTTGGTTGTAAAGACATTATTATCAGTCTCTTTAATTGATTATTGAGCCACACTTTACCTTTGGTTGTAAGGCAATCTTTTTCTTCATCTGCTGAAGCTATCTTCTTTATTTAACCAATCTTGGAAACAACATCTCTGTTGTTTATCACTTTTGATGCTCTGAATACTATAAGTAGAATTAAAGGATTATCCCATTGATCCACCTTTACAAAATACAAAACATTATTTCTTAAGTTACCAAGCACCTTTGATCAACCACAAAAGGTTTCTTGAGTGATAACTTTTCAATATGAATAGTGGCTTCATATTTAGTGCCCTTGGCTATTGTTTCAATTTCTTCCTTTGAGATTTATCCTCTTAGAATTTTTCCTGCACAGATTTTAGATGAATTAGTGTGGGGGTAAAGTTTCCATATTTCTTCTTCTCTGATATATTGTTGTCCAACCTTGAATAGTTGTTATCCTATTGTTTGGTTCATGACATTATTATCAGTCTCTTTAGTTGTTTATTAGGCCCTGCTTTGCACTGGTTTATGAGCAATCTTTTCTTTATCCACTGAAAGCTATCTTACTATTTAACCAATCTTGGAGAGCACTGTCTATTTGTTTATCACTTTGATGTCTGAATGCTATAAGTAGAATTGAGTTATCCCATTGATCCACCTTTACAAAATACAAAAACATTTATTTCTTAAGTTACCAAGCACCTTTGGTCTGCAACCACAAAGGGTTTCTTGGAGTGATAACACTTTCAATATGAATAGTGGCTTCAGATTTAGTTCCTTCGGCTATTGTTTCAATTTCTTCCTTTGAGATTTATCCTCTTAGAATTTTTCCTGCACGAATTTTAGATGAATTAGTGTGGGGGGGTGGGGGTTCTTGTTGTTTTTTTTTTCTAATTTTTCTGAAATTTTGGAAGAAATAAATATACCTTTATTATCCCTATACCTACTCATAAAATAAATTCTAATACTAAAAACACAAACTTTTAACTATCAAAGGTAAGAGGACAACCTGACTTTGGAGCAACCCACCAAAGTGGATGCACAGGTTCTTACCTCTCGTCTTACCGTCTTCACTTCGCCCTCAGATTGTCCTTAAATCCAATCCAAACTCATCAAACCAATCAAAAATTCAAAGTGCTACCTATTACCGTTTACAACTCCCTAGAAACGACGCCAAAATGTTGGTGTATAAATATGCTCAATATATTACACTCATTTATATGTTAATCCGAGATTCGTAATCAAAAGAGTTGTTACACTATATGTGTCGAGAACAGGTAACCTATCTATGTATGTTGTATCTAGTTCAAACAGGAAATAATTAATAACATAACACTCTGTTTCTAGAATTTTTGAATGTTTCACACGACTTGAAACTCAGAAGATAAAATTGATAACAAAACTTCTTAAACAAATAATCAATTAAAAAATATCTTTCTTAGGTGGCAAGTCTATTCATTCCATGCTTATTAAATAGAGAGATGAGCTTAATATCTTGTTCCCTGTAGTAATAGAAAAATGTAATCAACAATCAACTTTTAATCACTCTTAGACATAATTCAATCACAACTCAATTCTATTCAATCAAACCTTTTTAGTATAGAAAACAACCAACATGATTGAGAGACTTCATTATGGAACATGAAGGTAAGATAGGAAATCCTATGGTTCCTGTACCCACTGAGAACACCACGATTAAAAACTCAAAATAATAGCATTTTTTTTCTTAACAATCACACACATCAAACTCTTATCAATTAATGTTAACTTGCAAAAGTAGGAAAGGAAACTATCTATTATGTCCAATGTCTAATTATTCACATTGATTCAGAAGAAAGTGATTCTATACTGAACTTTAAAATTTGTTTGAAATCATTGACAACACACCATTGTTAAATATTCACACTCACACAATCACAAAAAGCATGTACAGGAAGATTTACCTTGGTTGAGGTGGTGGGCCCTTGCCGAACCAACAAGGTACCTCCAAAGAGATAACAGACTAAAACATTCTACTCATACTCATGAATTGCATAACATATCATTTGTATTTCTTCAACTTGTAGATTGAATCGACAGTTCATCATTTCGTACATTATGGTAGTATGCATCATTTTTTTCTTGCTACTTGCTTCATTACATCCTTATTATTCTACCGCCTATACAACATCCCTTATAAAGAAGGTGATCCGTTACTATCAAGATCTAAGGATTATTATCAAATAGTTTTTAAAATATTACAATTGGTAATTCATATCAAATCTCTAGGGATGGAATTCATCCTCATGACATGAAGTGCATGAGTGATAAATTCTATCGTGATCTCAAAAACTACTTTAGAGACTTCGATCCAACTGAATTCTTGGAATCTCCATCATCATACTCATTCAACATGTGAATTCTGGAAACAGGGGTTTGGTACTGGATGAACACAGTTGCAGCCATGAGTACCGGATTAGGCGCAAAGGCAGTATTGGATCAAGCACAAGACAGGTATCGGATGCAATGTTGAGTTGTGTTGGTATCAGATGCAATGTTGTGTGAGTATCGGAATAGGTGGAACCTTGGTACCGGAATAGGTGGAGCCTTGGTACCAGAATAGACTAGGTACCAGATTGTGCCATAGTTGCAGTACCAGATCACGCTATAGTTGTAGTACCAGAATAGCGATGTACCAGATCAATGTTTCTTAAGAGTCAGGTGATTAGGATCATACATAATCAAACATTTAGTCGAATTAACTCAAGAAAACTAAACAAATCATGCTTTAATCATAAGTTACCTCTCTATGCATATGGACAAGGTCATCAAGTGTATTTATGGAGGAAACAGTCAATTAGATACACATAGAATAGGTAAAATAGGCTCAGATAGAGGGCAATAAAGGACATTAGAAGTGTCAAAATGGAGACTCAACAAGGTAAAAAGTATGCTGTTTTAGTATGCAATAGTATGTGTTGGTTGATTATCTTAGTTATGCCTTTAACATGATTTGACCTAGGTTCGGGTCTACTGGGGATCCAACAAAGCCTCTAAAACTATTGGTCCTCTTGGTAAACCAGAAGGCAACGTAAATCATAGAGTGCAATGCACAGTCTCACCTGAGATAGTCTTAATGGGTTACTGCAATGCTCAGATGCTTGTATTCTAGGATGGAATGGGGATCTGTGAATTGCGCATTGTGAATTCTATCTAATTATTAGGGAAATATATCGTCATTCTCATTCATGCATGTAGTGTAATTAGATCCATTAATTCATTCATACATCATTCTAACATCTACTTATTCACAATAAAAGGGACACTAACATTCAATCACATAACATAGGTGTTACCATGGTTCACCCCCTCCTGGGCTACATCCACAAAGATCTGACTCTCAAGCTCTTTTATTATGGCAATTCCAAAACTACAGCGTCATAGGCTTTACAACGCATCCTCAGTTGCGTCAAGAACTATTATGAGGCAGACTAGATCACACTAGGCTCCTCATCCTGTGATCTAACCCTCAATATCTACCCTTCTTACCCTCTACAGCTCAACAGGTTACAAGATTGGATCGGATTACAGTCATTTTACAGACGAGTTACTCCTCACACGAGTAAATAATCATTACCCCCCCCCTAGACCTCCTAGGTATATATTTATATGTGTTTTTGGCTCATCATCTGTTACATTCTCTTACCAAAACCCTAACATAGTTAGGTCTTCTTGCATGCTGGCCTTACACACTTTCCTCCTCTGCATGTGTGTTTTCCTTTCGTCCACTGCTTTTCCTGCCAACTACCTTTCTTTCCCATATTCTTGCAGGCACGCCTCGCATGCCTATCTGCCAACTATATTTCCTCCACATTGTGCCTTTTCCCCAAAATGGGTCTGTGCCCAACAGGCCCCCAACACTAACATCATGACTCGTCCTGAGTCACTACCCAACTTGTGCAGTTGTCACTGCTTGCTTCCTACATATTTTACTGCATGTTGCAGTGCGTCATACATTTTTGTTATCCGCTGGCATTGTTGGTTAGAATGACTCCTCTTTTCAACCATAACGATAACCACCTGCTCTATGATAGGAGATTGTAAAATATCTCCTCCCTCAAACCCGGTCTATTCAATGATCTGCTTAGTTGCATCACTCTCCATGACTAGATGCTCCGCCTTTTCTTGCAAGGGCTCCAACAACGCTTACCTTGTTGTCTTTTTTGCTTGCAGTTCTTTCTCTTCCAACTACAAAGCCTTAATTTTGGTGGAAGTCATGATCTTCTATGACAGTGACACTAATTTTTGTCGCTGCTTCACCTCTGCCATTGTTGCATGGATTTTTTTTTCCTTCTCTTGTAGTTCTTGGAGGCTTCCATCCTCTAGGAGGTGGGTCCACAACTGCGTGCTCTTTTCTAACAGATCAGTGATTCTATGAATTATTTGGTCTATGTCCTTAGCAACTATTGTTGCCTCCTATTCTCGTTGTTCTCTAACTTCTGGGAGAGTAGTGGGTGCCACACGCTCCTCCAACTCTTTAATTTTCTCTTTATATTGTTGTATAGTCTTCTTTATCCTTCGTAGCTTCTCTTCTGAAGACCCTGCCTCCTCATTTGTGTTATTGGGAATGGATTGAAACAATATGTGGATCAAATTCTCCATCTCCTCCACTTTTTGTTGTGCACTCTCTTTCTGTTGCGCTTCAAGGTTGAGGTCTTCCTTCATCGTGATGTTTTCTGTCTGGGATACCTATAGATTCGTCATGTCCGCTCTTTCTCTAGACTAAATCTCCTGCACAACGCTTACTTGAAGTTTATACAGTTCCTTTGTTATAATCTTGGCCAATGTCACATCCAATGCTTCAATGTCCTTTAGAGGTTTATGTGTCATCTCTTCATCAAGAAAAATCATTGCAAGAGTGATGATGAAATTGGTGCTCCGCTGCACTATAAATTGCATTGTTTCAGACATTGGCACTCCTTCCTTAGCCTGCATGGGTGTTTATTTTGGTGCCTGTGTTGTCCTGATCCTTATCTTCTCCAACGTAGTTTTTACTTCTTACACTTGAGATGCAATTACAGCTCTGTGCTTCTCCACATTCTCCCACACCTCGACCAGTATTTCCTCGACTATTGTCACCACTAACTCCACATCGTCTGGGGTTAGTGATATATAGAACTATGGTTTGTGGGCCTTCGCTTTCTTTCAGCCACCACTAGTTTTCTCCCCTAACTGCTTCTCTTGGGTGTATGATGGATCAGTACTAGTGGGCCTCTGAGTATCTCCGATAGTGGTTGGCCCTGTTTCTTTTGCCTCAGGAATGTCTTGGGTTCCTGCCCTTGGTTCTTCCTCCTCAGGGATCTCCTATGTCCCTATTCATGTTTCTTCTATGCACACTTCTTCCGTTGAATGTGTTGGTGGTTGTTTTGCACACGATGGAGCCTGTGTAGGTCCCCTTGTTGGTATTTTTTGTGTTCTAGGTTTCTTCTTGGCTGGGGTGCTTCCCCCCTCTTAACCTTGCATTTTTGGTTTCGGCCCCATTGGTGCCTATTTGGTGCATTGGGGATGTTTTTCCCTACGTCTGAGTTTGTGAGCTTGGTACTGCAGTTGGAATCTCCGGTACCTTCCATTATTTAGGCCACTCCTGGACCTCTCTTTGGATTTCTTCCATCATCACACAGTAGTTAAGTTGTATCCATTCCTTGGTTTTGTCTCTCTTTGCTTGCAGCCATAAGCTATGACACATTGCCCTGAAGTTTGCAACCTGTCTAAACTCCTAGACATTCTCTAGTGAAATGTGCCATGTATCCGCAATGAGGTCCTGAATTTATGTGAAATACCTCACAAATATGTTTGTATTTGTCTTCTTTCTCTTCGATTCTGCATTGTTCTGTAATGATACGTAGCGTGTTCCTCCACACTTCCCTGGTCTCTCCAGATATTTGTTGTAGACTGGCTCCTTCTAGACAATGAGGCCAATGAGGATGAGTAACCACGAGTAGTCAAACTCAGAGCCCCAACATTGTGTGTCCTTACAATACTCTAAAAATGGGTTCAATAGGTATGGGGCCCAACTCATCAAGCTCCCCTTTGCACACTACACAGCGACGGTGACCACACTGACCGATACTTCCTCTTTGCGACACTTGTGCATCAATTTGCATCCAAGGAGTCTGGTGGAAAACCTTGTCACATGATCATTGATGTCGTTTATCCTGATGCCCCTATTACCGTTCTCCACGCCATACTTGGCCTTAATCTCATCTGGGATGGCCTTGGCTCTAGTTTTATCCTTCGAGTATTGTTCTGTCTTTTCTCTATCTATGGGTAGCCCCGTGATTACTGTGATGAGGTCCAAAGTGATAGGCATTGTCCTATTCATCCACAAGATCCTACCATGCACTCATGCAAGAAGTTTCTTGATGCAGGTGTTAATGTGCTTTCCCTGCCCAAATTGTGGGATATCTGGCAATTTCATGTTGCCAGTGTTATAGAGCCCAAGAATCCACTACACCGACTCTAACAGTGGCATGCCTGATGAGTCGTCTACCATGCTTTCTAGGTAATTTTGGGGCACTAGGTCTAGAAATTTGGCCACATTTTCCATGTCATGGTCTGAGTACTTGATGGAAGTCGCTATGTCAACCATTTCATCATCTACGTGCACCCCGTTTGGAATCTTCGGTAGAACCAGGGTCCCTTCTACCAAGGGTTGTGACCCTCTGTGTACACTACTTTCAACGTGACCCTTTCGTTTTGTTTATGGGGATGAGGCCCCCACCTCGGGTACACCCTCATGTACTGACACATGTTTTTATTTTGGTTCCTGCCTTTGTGGCACTGAACCTGTGACCTTCTCGACATGTCGTGGCCTTGTTCCCCTCAATGTGTCAGACTCGGTCTTCTCTGTGTCCTCCTCCAGCTGCTTGTCCTCCTACGCTGGGTTTTGTTCCTCCTCTATTGTCACTAAGTTTGCTTCATACTCGGATGTGTGGAGTTCATCCACATCCACCACTATGGGTACCTCTATCTCCCTTGCATGTGGCACCCAAGTAGTAATTCTCATGTTCCAGTTGGCCCTACCCGACTCTCCAAATCATGGTGGTGACATTGCGATGAGATCTGGGCTGTAAATATTTGAACTCGATGGATGCTAGCTCGAAGTCTCGCTCTATCACTCTTTCACTCTGCTCTGCATTCTTCTCCTTAGAAATTGACACAATGAGTTTCTTTCCCCCCTTTTTCTGACTTTATAGCAAGATGGCGAAGCGACAATTGTTCTTCACTGACAGTTGTCCCTTTTTCACTTTTGGCGGAGTGTCCTGCACGTGGTAACTTTGTACTTGTTAATTGTTGTCCTATGCACCGTGTTTTTGGACTTTAACATTTTCGTCGCACCAAGTTGTTTACCTCCATGTGCAAGCTATCGTTTGTTTTTCACAATTTCAACAGTTGCCGCCAGTTGGCACCTACATTCCTTAGTTGTCATTTTCTGAATTGTCACGATTTCCGACCGTTGGTCCTTTTTCTGGCGTGTAGGGATTTTTTAGCACACGGATTCCTTGTATCCTCTACCCTTTTCTTCTGGCACAATATTCTTATTTCATCGCGCTGATTCAGTGACCTATGCATGTAGACTCTTTTCTTTTTCATCGCGCTGACTTGTTGGCTTGTGCTCGTAGACTTTTTTTTTTTTGGTTCTTACTGCGCGGTAACTTTCAAGTTGTGGGTGGTTTATTTTCCTTGTACATCTCCAGTCGACTCCCATTGATCATGCCCATCAATTTTGTTTCTTCAAAATCCTTCAACTGTACAACTCCTCCATCTGTGATAGTCTTGACCTCATATGGTCCCAACCAATGCATTATGAACATTCCTGGATGTTGAAAAAACTTGCTATCATATAGTAAGACTAGGTCTCCTTCCTTGAAACTTTTTCTCTTGATATGTCAGTCATGCCAGGCTTTGTCCCTTGATTTTTGTACTTCTCGGTGAAAGCCTGCTAGAATCCTATCTTCTTCCATGCTCATCCATTGTCTTAACCTTTCTTGTATTGTGCCTCGCTTCGTCATGTTTGTAATTGTTGTGACACGCAGACTTGGTACCAAGAATTCTAATGGCACCACTGCTTCTTATCCATACACCAATATAAATGGTGTTTTTCCTATTAACTTCTTACAGGTAGTTCTATATGCCCATAGTATCACTAGTATTTTTGAATCCTAGTCATCCCTATTGACATTGAAAATCTTGGTTAAGGCATTCTCTAGAATCTTGTTGAAGGCTTCCACTGTTCCATTTGCATGAGGGTGGTATGGCATACTTTTCTGATGGTAGACCTTGAATTCTTCAGTCGGAGATTTGATTGTGATGTTGATAAAGTGAGTGCCTTGGTCTCTCATCAGAATCCTTGGGCATCCAAATCTAGTGAGCACATGTTCAAACAAGAAGTGTGTTGTTGTCTCTGTGCTGCAATATTTAAATGGTGTTTCCTCTGCCCATCTTGAGAGGTATTCTATCACAGTGATGATTTATCGTGAGCATGAACTTCTTGTGGGTGGGTGAATTGGCCCAAAAAAATTGATAGTCGATTTGTCAAAGACTTGTAGCATTACTTGTGGGTGTAAGGGAATCTCATCCTATTTGTTTGGTTTGCTAAACCTCTGACAAACATCACATTGTTGGCATTATTCCTTTGCATATCGATGAATAGTTATCCACCATAATACTGAGCGCAGTACCTTCTACGTGGTATCTTTTCCTGCACAGTGCCCTCCTATTATCCCTTCATGAGCTTCTGCTAATATCCTAGGCCTTTCGTGTTCTAGGCCTTTCGTGTTTTGCCCCCATTTTATATAAGTGTGTTGCGATCAACTGGTAGTCACCTGCTCAGACAACCAGATTCTTCCTATGCGCGGTGTTAAGTTCCTGTGGCACAGTCCCTGTACTTAAATACTCAATAATGTCAAAAACATAATCATCTGCGACTTGGACTGAAAATAATTAAGCATCAGGGAAGGTATCCTTTAAGTTTGTAGGGTCCTCGCCATTGGTGACCCTTGACAAGTGATCAAGTCCTATGTTCAGCTTCCCTAGTTAAACTATGACTTCAAATTCAAATTCTTGAAACAACAGTAACCATCGACAAATTCTCACCCCCAACACTGGCTTGCTGATTAGGAACTTAAGGGTTGAATGATCTGTGAACATCTTAAAAAAAAATTCAAGTAGGTAATGCCTGAACTTTTTAAGTGCATACACCATTGCCAAACCTTCTCGCTCTGTAGTGTTGTAATTTTGCTCGGATTCTGACAGTTTTCTTCTTGCAAATGCTATGGGATGGTCTAAATCCCCTTCTCCTGGTTGCGCCAGAATAGCTCCCAGGGATATGGATGATGCATCTACATGCACATGGAATGTCTTCTCCCAATATGGAAATACTAAGATGGGTTTTGTGACCATCTTCTCCTTTAGGGTGTCCAATCCTTGCTAACAGTTCTCATTCCACTAGAATTTAGTATCCTTATTGAGCAATTTCTCCATCGGCACAGTGATCTGTGCATACCCCTTGATAAATTTTATGTAATATCATATATGTCCCAATGTGTCTTGTAGCTAGTGCACTGATTTTAGTGGTGGTAAGTTCACAATTAATACAATCTTTGCAGGATCCACGATCAAACCTTGTCTCCATACTATGTGACCCAATAGAATTCTGAAGGGTGTTCCAAATATACATTTTTTAATGTTGAAGGATATTTGGAATTGCCTGCATCTTTCTAACATCAGCCTCAACACCTCTACATGATCTTTCAATAGGTTGTACACTGTCCAATCATCCAAATATACCTCTAGAAACTAATGGATGAATTCTTTAAAGGCGACAATGAGTACTCTAGAAAAAAATGATGGTGCATTCTTCAATCCAAAAGGCATGACTGTGTATTGGTAGGATCCCCATTTTGTCACAAAGGTAGTCTTGTACCGATATTCTGGTGCTATCTTGATTTGGTGGTAGCCTGAAAATCCATCGGTGAATGAGTATGCTTCCTGACCTCCAACATTTTCTAGGACTTCATCTATAAAGGGTGTAGGGAAGGGATCATGTAGGAAAGCATCATTGATCTTTCTCAGATCTACACAAATTATTATGCCTCCTTGATTTCTATCCTGAACTACCATGGGGATTTTCCATTCTAATTCTTCTACTGGTTCTATGATTCATGCTTCTAGCATTCTGTCGATTTCTGCTCTTACTTTTTGCTTGTATATGGGGTTCAATCTGTAAGGCCTCTGTCTGACAGGTCTTTCCTCTGGTTTGAGAGGGATCTTCATCTCTCCAAATTCTCCTGAAATACCTTTCATTTATGTGAAGGTCATTGGGAACATGTCACTTTACTCGCATAGTAATTTTTTTATCCTGTCCATTGTTTGCTCGTCCCAATAGTCCCCAATGCTGGCCATTTTGGGATTCTCCACTATCCAAATGTTGACTTTATTCACCTTGATCGGTGCAACAATTACTTCTAACTCTAAAGGTGGACCTTCCACTTCTCGTTCGCCTTCAACTTCCTCAATATGAATATCCCGTGGATCGTGTTCATATGGTACTTCTTCCTGCACATGGTAGCATGACACTAGTTCTTTCACTGTCTGTCTATTTTGTTGTTGTTCTTTTGTTATGATTTCAACTTCTGGTTCCATAATGAATATCACCCCTCTTATTTGTTTAAGTGTTGCATCTATATTGGGGTTCTCATTCTCAAATGAGAAAGTGACTGTAAAGTTCTATTGTAGTACCGTCCAACTCTTAATTCCTTTGTGCAGTTCCTGGTCTGTATACCAGATTACTAGGATTCCCTCTAATGTGTGTACAAAATGATGGGGCCATTCCTCTGGGGGTGTCCTTTTCCACAATGCTCTGCACTTCTCCAAGTGTTCTGTTGGTGCCCCATTTCCATCATATTTCTATTTTTGGTTTCTTTTGTGTTCTGCGCCAAACCTAATGCGCAATAACCGCTTACATTGGTATCAGTCCTTGATTGTTTCTTTGTGTGCGCCCCACCATATTGCAGGTGTAGAATTAAGTGTGATGTAGAGAGATAACAATCTATGGATGTTTGATACTTCCTCCTCATATCTCGTTATGAATTCTTCCAAGTCATTGATCCCATGGAAACTTGGAGGTTCTATGGCTTCTATCCCAACCCACCTTACTGTGCGATCTATTCGTGCGCATATTCTGGTTGAGACCTCATGTAGATGTTGCTTCCAATTCTCCAGACCTGTGTTTAAGTCAAAATCACATGACATGATACTTCTCTAGCTAAGTACACCATCAGTAGTTGGATTAATGTAATCTTCGGTGCACGCGGTGATCCGGTACAACTAGTTAATTTCTTCAAAATCTAGATATGTTGGTTCCATAAATATTTCATCTTCTAATGGATGTAGGGGCGTGTTAACCCTATATTCTTCTGACTCAAATTTCATCTTCCTGGTCTTTAGGTTTATTATCACTTGGTTGTCAAACTCCCAATCCAATCCTAGTAATATTGGATATGGTGTTGTGTCATCCATGATTTTGATCACTTTGAAGTATGCCTTAGTGCGCACTCTATCAAGATCTATTGTCACTCCTTTCAGCCTCCTTATTGGTAGAACTCTATGTTGGTTTGCTAAATTTAGTTGGACTGGTGAGTAGCCTAAGGTAGGTTCTCCCATGCATTTCCATGTATTTTTGGGTAATACATTCACTTTAGATCGCAGATCTAATATCACATCGCCCACATTAAAATATTTGATGTTGGCATTCAATCTAAACTCTTTGTTGGTTCTCCTTCTAGCATGGAGGTGGTTAACTATCCTCTATTCTAAATTTACCTTAGAGTTTGTGGTACATTTATCTAACAGATTCTGTAATTTTATAACAGATGATGGATTCTTAAATAATTGAATAAGGGATTGTAAGAAAGTTTTAATACAACTTACTTGGTTTCCCGGGTGGACTTAACTGGTATGGTCCAATGCTGACGACATTTCGTACATTAGGACGTCTTAGGTATGTTGCGTGGAAGATGGAGATGACACATTCTTCTTGATAAATTCTTATTTGGCCTCCTTAAAGGTCGCCTTCTCCTTTTCTACATCAAATTGCTTGGGTGGCTCGGTATTCTTCTTAATCCACTGGTGTTGTATTGGTTCTTGTTTAGCAGAATCATCTCATGTTTTAGCACCTTCGCGAGTCACTAGATTGATTTTCATGTCATCTTCTCTAGATTCTGTAGAGATCCATTATACATTTTGATTGTTATGATTCTTTTTTTCCTATATCTTCCCCAACAGTGTTGTGAAATCCTCTGTATCGTGATCTGTTGCGCGACAATACATGTATGTCGCAGGTGGTAGTGGACATTCTCTTGCATAGTGCCCTGGTTGTCGGCAGTTATGGCACACTATTGGACCTCTTTCATGTCCAAATCCTACTCTTCATCATCCTCCTCCTATGTACCCAGCGTGATATCCACGCGGTGTATTGTATTGGGGTACCTGATTATACCACGTAGGGTTATATTGCGATTACGCAATGTTATACTGCAGCTGCACTTTTTTATATTGTTGTGACACAGTATTATACTGCAGTGGTGGCTGATTAAATTGAGGTGCATCTTTCCCTGTCATCATTTTGGCTTACACCCTATATGTGTCTGATGTCCTTTCCCTCATCAAATCCATGGTTTTATAGTCTTTGTCATCGTGCCCTACTGACTTGCAAAAAGTGCAGTGTGTATTCTTTGGTAGTGTCTGGTATTTTTGCATCATAGGACAATGATATGGATCATGCTCATGTGTCTTGCAAATTTCACACCAAGGTCCTCCTATCAGCAATGGATTTGGAATCCATGTTGCCATATATTATGCAAATGTTGGACATTCGTTCTACATGTGTTAAACCAAACAACTTCGTGTTTGTCCTTGCCCTTATTCTGATTGAGTTGAAAGGTAATATTCTTCAAATCCTCCTTCAACTCCTTTATAGTTGGATCTGTCTTGTGGCAATTATTCTCCTCCATTTGCAAGGCTGCCTACAGAGACTCTGTTTGAGATTGGAATTTATGTTGTCTGAGTGGGTATTTCAGGTGTGGTAACAGAGAATTCAAAAATAGATGCCTATGTTGCATGTCAATCATGGCATACCTCAATTTCCCTTTCAAATGTTTAAATCGCTAGTTAATTTCCCAGAGAGATTCTCCTGGTTTCTGTCGAATTATATCATCTCGTTCATGTATTGATCCTCTGAGCTCGGCTTCTGGAACTCATTAATCAGTAATTTCTTGACGTCTTTCAGTGTCCTTGTCGTCCCTAGTGCATTGTTTATGTCTAGACTCGTGTACCAGCCTAGTGCGTGGTCTCTTAGCGTGATATATAATTGTGCAAGTTTAGTGTCTTCATCAATGATATATTTTTCTTCCCAGATCTTTGCACAAATAAACAAGTATTTCTTGGGGTCTTCTGTTGCCTCTCCTCGAAATTTTGGTAACCAAATGGTGGGATCATGTCTTTCCATCATGAATGATGAACTACTACCTCTGTGCAGAGTAGATACTTGACTAATGCTTCCTGAGATGGCTCCACTAGTTGTTGTTCCTTGTGTAGATGTACTTCCTGTTGTCTTTCTTCTCCCGAAATTCGGTTGTCTAAAGGGTGGTATTCTTCTTGGTGTGTTAGTCGCACATGGGTTTATGGGTTCCACACTGACATTAAAATGGATAGGATTTTTGCCTTCTATTCCTTCTCTTGGACCTCTTATCTTCCTCTCATATGTTGTGCGCAGGATTTCCTCAATCTACTCCATAGCCTAGAGATCCTCTACCTCCTCTTCATCACTTTCCAAGCCTTCCCTCGCGACTATGACTCTCTTCTTAGTGTTCACCTTGTATTGGTTGGGTACTCCACTGCACATCCTTCCAATTGTTGCCATGATCCACTTGATCTGGTCATCATCCATCATGATTGGGTCAAATGATTCCTCCTTCTTTCCTTTATCCCCTTCTCCTTCCATTTCTCCTTTTTATTTCAGTGCTTCCCCCTTCCCCCATGCACGCAGGGAAGTTTAGTTGTCTGACTCCATTGTCATTACACCGTTTTTATAGAGAAATATCTTAATAGAAGTATACAACGATCTAATATACCTTCCTCGAGGGACGCATAGAAACTCTTTCTCTACTGCGCTATACAACTTCGTGGTATCTACTGCAAATTCGTTTATAAAGCCTGCTACAATACTGTCGAGCCAAAAATCTATTGCGCTGGTGAATTTGTTATTCACTTGTTGTAACTGCACGATCTGAACTGAGTTCCACTCTAACTCTCGTATTCGATTTGTTGTGTGGTTGTATTTCAACCTCAATATCCACTCCTGGATTAAGTGTGGAAAATCATAGAAAAATACTTCATGCAGATCAGTAAACAAATATTTCTCAAGATATTTGCATGGTGTTAATGCAGGGTTTATGTTATCTTGTTGCGCAAACTCTAAATCCTTTGTTTTCAACCATCTCTCTATTTCCTCTTTCATCGGTATCCAGGGTATAAACATTCCTTTTTATATTTTATTCTTTTTGACACTTTGGTCCCAGATCTTACATTCTTTTAACAGTTTTTCAACTGATCAAACATTATTTTAAAAGATCTTCAATAGATATCATCCATTAAATCCTATGTTGTTATAACTGGAAATAGAACCATTTGTTGGTTGATTATCTTAGTTATGCCTTTAACATGATTTGACCCAGGTTCAGGTCTACTGGGAATCTAACAAAGCCTCTAAAACTACCGACCCTCCTGGTAAACCAGAAGGCAACGCAACGCACAGAGTGCACTGCTTAGTCTCACCCGAGATAGTCTTAATGGGTGATTGCAATGCTCGGATGCTTGCAGTCTAGGATGAAATGGGTATGTGTGAATTGTGTGCAATGAATTCTATCTAATTATTAGGGAAATATATCTCCATTATCATTCATGAATGTAGCGTAACTATATCCATTAATTCATTCATACATCATTCTAACATCGAATTATTGGCAATAAAAGGGACACAAACATTTAATCACATAGCACAGGTGTTATCGTGGTTCACCCCCTCCTGGGCTATGTCCACAAAGATCTGGCTCTCAAGCTCTTTTATTATGGCAATTCCAAAACTACAACTCCACGTGCTTTACAACTCATCCTTAGTCGGGTTGAGATCTATTATGAGGCGGACTAGATCACACTAGCCTCCTCAGCCTATGATATAACCCTCAATATCTACCCTTCTGACCCTCTACAGCTCAACAAATTACAAGATTGGATCGGATTACAGTCGTGTTACAGACCAGTTACTCCTTCTCACACAAGTAACACTCCATATTCAATACCCCTAGACCTCCTAGGTATCTATTTATATGTTTTTTTAGCTCATCAGTCGTTACATTCTCTTACCAAAACCCTAACATAGTTAGGTCTTCTTTCATGTTGGCCTTGCGTGCTTTCCTCTTCTGCATGTGCGTTTTCCTTCCGTCCACTGCTTTTCCTGCCAGTTGTCTTTATTTCCCTTCTTCTTGCATGCGTGCCTTGCATGCCTCTCTTCCAACTGTATTTCCTCCATGTCATTCTTTTTCCCCAAAACGGGTCTGTGCCCAATAGCCTTCATTTGTATTTGATCCAAAAGGATCCAGAGAAGGTTAAGAATAACTTAGAATGCATAGAAGCAAATCAGAACACTCAGAATGGCTTCAACAAACAACAAAAGGGAAAAAAAAAACAAAGTTCCCAAAACCTATTTAAAATGGAATAATTGCGAAGAGCGCGTATCAAGCTTTCTAATAGCACAAACGACTCATCAAACAAAGTTACGGATCAAAAAATTATAAGAAGTCAAAGTTCAATCAAATTTGGTCAAAAGTCAAAAATCCAAAGTGACACATGGCACCATTTCAAGGGTGACACATGGCACGTCTATATATATATTAGTTGGAATGGGATGACATGGAAATGATGGTATACACATGGGCAAGTTAGGTGATGACACGTGTCAGTTTCATGTGCAAATCAGATTGTGACAAGTGGCAATTTTGTGAACAAATTATATGGTGCCATGTGGCCTAGTCATGGGCTGCCATGTGGCACCCCTCCAATGGTTTATGTATGTAAAAAATTTTATGACTCCCCAAGATTCGAACTCATGACCTCTCACTAGCCCAAAGGCCCCACAAATCCACGCTACCACTACACTAAACTTTAGTCCTTATTTGTAATATGTTTGAAATTACATTTAAGGTTAAAATTTGAACTAGGTGCCAAAGGAAAGGGGCTAGGCCTTTGGCCCATCCCCTGATCACATGTTGTATCCCATACGACCACAAAATTCTTCCAACTTAAGGGATTATCCCAACCATCCACCAAATTTAGCATATTCCACTATATTTAGAACATTCTACCATTTAATCGCCCGCCAAAACCTCTGTCAGAATTAGCAGAGTGTGAAAACAATATGATAAAAGGGGGAGTTTGTGGGATTCGACCCCAAAACCTCCCCAACAGCCTACGCCTTAACTTAGCCTCCATAACCAATGCACCCAACTTCCTCATTATTTCATAATCGTCGGATAAAGTGTATAAGAAGGGGTTCGGGCAGTGCATTTGGGACAGAACACAAGAGAGGCAGGCTGAGCGCATCTGTATAGTACGGATTTTTTCACATTTTTCAAGGTTGGGCATTGATTTTGAGATTTCTCATCATTTATTACAGGATCAGTGGCATGCAAACCGAGGCAAGGGTGCCTCTTGGGCCAAAAAGTGTCTGACTTGGATCAAGGCATGGAGACAGACATTTTTAGGTAAAAAGATGCCATGAACGCAGTGGTGGTGTTAGTTTTTTTATCTGAGCAAAGATTTTGTAGCTTAACTCCAGAATGAGGTATACCTATGTATTTTTCCCAATTCTTTTTTGGAGTTAATAAAAATACCTACCCATTTGAGAGAAGGACCCGGAGACGTAGTCCACCAGGGAAGAACTATGTTATCAAGTTATTTGTGTTCATATTGCATGTTATGTCTCTTTCATTTTGAGCTTTTCCTTCTTTATGGTGTACTTTAGTTTATGCTCATTTAATACAGTTCTTTAATAAGTCACCTGATGAAAAGATCCCAAATCATGTTGGTATTAGAGAAGTCATCTTTGACTTGAATTTTTGAGTATGAATGCTTACTAGGGCCAAGCATAAGCAGGGTGAAGGAACTATTAAGACATTCAATCCTAAATTTAGTTGTACATCTCGAAGGAAGATTACGACAGAAGAGGACAAGCATGATGAACAGGATAAAAAAAATCATATGGGTTTTATCACATGTCAAAAATGGTCGAACGAACATATGGATATTACGAGAAGAGGATGAAGAAGAAAGGGAAGAAAAAGGAATCACCACTGGATGATGATGCTTCGCTAAACCAAGGGGCGTGAGGAGATTCTCCTGAGCCTCCATCTTCACCTTCAAGTTCTAGTTCTTCTTCCTCTGAGCATTCTCATCATTCTAGACATAAAGCCTCTTTTAAGAAACCATTATTAAAGCTTGATGTAAAGTTTTATCTGCCTATGTTTAATGGAGATACTAATCCTGATAAATTAGACAATTGGATCCAATAGGTTGAAGTATATTGTCGTGTTCAACATATTGATGAAGAGGAAGTTCAAGTGAAATTGCCTTCTCTTTGGTTGGAAGGCACCGCTCTCGTATGGTGGGAGAGAAAGCTACATGCAGAAGTAAGTGTGGTAAGCTTCTTTCCTCATGGTCGGAATTTAAAATAGAGATAAGGAAGCAGTTCTATCCATTAGGGTGTTTACATAAAGCAATGATGGAATGGCAAACTTTGAGGCAGAGTAAAGGTCAGATTGTACAAAGTTTCACAGAAGAATTTAGGAAGAAATCTCTAGCATTGAATATTCCTTTGGATTCTTATGAAACTTTAATGAAGTATATTGGTGCACTTCACAGTTATATTAATCATACTTTGCTCTTGTTTAACCCCACTAGTCTTGATGAGGTTTGTGTGCAAGCCACTCACATTGAGAATAGGGGGAAACATGTTCAAGAAGATCCCATGAATAAACCTTCCAATTTCCCACACAAGACTTTCAAGAAATCCAAAAGGAAGGACAAGAAGACCGCTACAGTAACGAGAGAAGGAGGAAAACTATATTGCACTCATTGCAAGAGGAGCGGTCACGATGAAGAACATTGTTGGAAACTACATCCAGAAAAGAAACTGAAACAGTTCGGTGGAAAGAGGAAGACAAAAACTATTTCTACAGTGCAGCAAGATATTGGTTCTGAATCAGGAGATGAAGGAAAGATCACGATGGTTGGAGTACAAGGTAAAGTTTGTCTTCATGCTAGTTCAAGTTCCAATGATGAATCTCATATTGATGAACGAAGGAGGAATGATTTATTTCATATACAAGTTGTATCTAAACATACTAATATAGATACATTATTTGATTTGGGTTCCCAAGTAAACTTAATATCTGAAGCACTTGTCAAGAAGATGGGTATTGTAATGAAACCACATCCAAAGCCTTACCCTCTTGGTTGGGTTTGTGACAAAGAAAAACTTAATGTCACCAAAAAATGTAGGGTCAGATTTGCTATTGCTTCAAAATTGATTGATGAAGTGGATTTGGATGTTGTACCACTTGATATATGTGGAATAGTGTTGGGGAGTCCTTATCTTTATGATATAAAATTAGTCTTCTTTTGTCATGAGAAAAAATACCACCTTACCAAAAGGGGAGTGGAATATATTGTTCGATCTCACAGCATGAGGGTAAATACAACACTTGTTAGTGCAGGGCAAATGAAAAGACTCATAACCACTAATAAGAGATATGTACTCATGGTCATCAAAGAGAAAGATGTTGGGACATCCGACTCTTTCCAAGGGTCTGATCCATATCATAAAAAGGAATTAATTGATATTGTCTCTAAGTATGATGATATTTTTCAAGAACCGGATAGATTACCTCCTAAGAGGGAAATCCAGCATGAGATACATCTTCAGCAAGATTCTCCTTTGCCTAATGTGGGCATGTATAGGATGTCAGTTGTGGAGATGATAGAGATCAAGAATCAAGTATAGGGATTATTGGATCAAGGGTTAATCATGCCTAGTTCATCTCCTTGTGGTTCTTTGATCATGATGGTGCCAAAGAAATATGGCACATGGCAAATGTGTGTCGATTATCGGGCTTTGAATAAATTCACAGTGAAGAATCGATACCCTCTTCCTCATATAGATGATTTACTTGATCAGTTGAAGAATGTTGTTTATTTCACTAAGTTGGATTTGCACAGTGGATATCATCAAATTAGGGTTGCAGAACATTATGCATGGAATATTGCCTTTAAGACCAAACATGGATTGTGTAACACCCTGTTTCCCCCAATTTGTAATTAATCATAAAATAGGAATTTCCATGCTAATGCATGAGGAAAATGTAAATGTATTATTGTTTAAGTTGCCAATAACTGACTGTGGAGGTGAAGCCTTGAAAGTACTAGACATGATATCACTAGAGGAAGAATGTGAGAACTATACAAGAGGGTTCATATATCAAATAACCCCAAATCTCCCTTGATAAGAATGGCAAACCTCCTTTGAATACCAAGGAAATCAGTTAATGAAGAAAGGACCGGTGGTTGAATCACCAACCCCCCCCCCCCNCCCATGAATGGAAACATGGGTTGTCAGTCCGAAGTACCACAGGGACATGCAGACCCAAGCTTCCTTCTGATAGAAGGAACTGGATAGGTTGGCAAACCCTCCTAGGTAAGAGGGACACAGAGACGGGGAGAGGGGAGACACCAAACAAGAGGGGAAGCTCTCCATGGAATCATGAAGAGAAGGTTGTGAGCTTGATGTCGAAGAGCATCTGAGAAACCTCGTTGAGGCCACAACCGAGTGAGGAAGCTCTGAGTTGCAGAAAACAGGACCTGAACAGAAGCTGAAACAGAGAGAGAGAACCCTTGAGAATTATGAGAATTCCCTGGTGATATCATGTCTTGGCACGGGGGTAGCCAGAGTGCTAAGAATGAATGCCTCTGTGCCTATGGTCAGGTGGAAGGACGAACACCCACAGTTAGTTGGTTGGTGAAAACCTGTAATAGATAAGCATTTTCTTACTCTGGGTAATTTAGCTGTAACTGGGCATGAATTTGGTTATATTGTGTATATTTCAGGAATTGTGCTTGATTTTTGAATGGATATATTGTGTCTCCTTCCTTACTGCTTGACTGTAAAATTAGGCTAGTAAGAGATTATATGGATAGGACATGATTGGTACTCGTAAATGCTTATGTCCTATTGTGGCTTGAATTAGAGCCACGAACTGTGAGTTTGTTGACCTTAGACATAGTTTCATGTACACATGCCAACCTTCCTAGTCGTCTAGAGTCCCTTGGAGGACGATTTCTGTTAAGCTTAGGAGAGGTAGTGTAGTTATGCACAGGTTCCCTGCGAAGCAAGTAGAGACCGAGACTCACTCAAGTCCTAGACTTGACAAATGAGCACAAGGGGTGTGCGGAAGACTCTTCTAAGAGTCAAGCCCAGGAGAAAGAGTGAAAATCTCTTAATTCCTTCATAGATGAGAAATCTAAGGAGGGACAACACCTTTCGTAGGTGTTGACGAGACCCAATAGTTGGATTGTAGTAGAAGATCGAAGGCTGAGACCTTTAAGAATTAGAAATATTCCAAGGAAAAGAAAGAAAGCATGAGCTCAGGGAGGAGCTACAGCTACTGTCAAATCTCGCGTGGATAGTCGATAACCATCGGATCCAGGGGAAGTTGCACGAGGTTTAAGCCTCGCATACACAAAGGTGATGACTCGTCAAAGTCCTGAAAAGATTAGGACCATCCATTTCAGAGGACACGTGGCAGAGATCCAAACCCATCGGGGTTTCAGATACCGGGAGGTTGAAGGACCAAGAGTTTGGTCGTGGTGGATTCGCGAAATCGCAAACCCCGAAGTCCCGAAAGATGCAAGCGGTGGAGGTTTCGGGGAAATCCCCGAAAGGAGATTTTGGTAATTTGGTTACCAGGAAAACAAGAGGTAAGTGTTATGAACTCTTGACCCATAAAACCCCAAAAGAATATGAGTCGTTGGATCAGGAGAGGCTTTGAGCCGTTGGTCTCGCTCAGGAGAAGGAGGACCGGAATTTTGGGATTCGGTACTTCGGGTACCGAGAGTATGAGAGGACAAGGAATTGGAGCAACAGGATTCGCGAAGTCCTGAAACGCGAAATCCCGAAAGCGTTTGGAGGAGTAGTGTTGGGTCACAGATAAGGGACAGGTTTCAACATACCAGGGTTCGAGATTTCGGAAGTTCTGAGGACAAGGAACTAGGGCACTTTGCGTTGAAACTCCTGAAGTCGTGAAACGCGATGTATTGTTGGAATGGAGCTGAGGTCTCAAGATTTCAGAACTTCGACATTTCGGGTTGTAGATGTCTAGCTTGGTTGGCCTGTGGCCATAACCTACGATCACATGGAGGTGGACCAAGGAGGAACTAGCCTGCGCTAGGCCCCCATAGGATTTCGGGGATTCTATCCCATGAAGAAGAGCAAAAATTTTATTATGTCATAGTGGATGTGTGACAAATTGGTGTCATAGCATGGTTACAACACTTGGCCTTCTTGGGATCATGCACGAGCCGCGTAAGGAGATGTTGTTATCTGCATTTCCCCTTTTTGGAGAAGGACCATAGAATGAAATTGTAAATTGGGAATTTCTTTAACCCCTATGTTAAAATGGAAACTACTCTTATAGGAGTAGGAATGCATTGATCAATATTACTGATAAGACCTGAGTGTGAATAACAAAGGTGGAATGAATTGTGCTATGAAGTTGCACGATCCAAACAAGGGACATGAACTGAGTTGTTCTGTTATAGTGTGACGAGGGCTACATACTAAAGCAGGTCGAATCTCTTGCAATTGAGATGGCTGGTTAGGTAAGAATTAAGATCCAAATGAAGAACTCCTTCATGATTTGGGAAATTTGTTAAGGACTGGTAGGATCCTTAGAAAGTTATAATTACTGCATTATTTTTTTTTGTTTGTTAATTTGTGCAGGACCTGCGATTAACCTGTGGCTTGAGAAACCGCGACTCAGGGGCATCTAAGCCGTCAAAATCACCCGGGGATCGCACCCGGCCTGAGCCACACCAACCCTTAACATGGTTGGATTTTTTGTCCCCGCAGGTTTCGAACCAGTGACTTTAACATCACGGAGTGGCTTAACAACACACTCCGTCACCGACTGCCCTACACCTCGGGGACATAATTACTGCATTATTAAAAGACTAAACCCTGAGCATATAACTCCTCAGAATTGAGAGGACTGATGAAAATAAATAGGGTCAAATTACCAGACCTATAATGGTTAGAATCGACAACAAGGATAATCTATTTAAGCAATATTAAGAGGAGTCCTTTGGGACTGTTGCTAATTCCCAAGAGTGACCCTTATTGGTTGTTCCCATAAATAAAGGGTAACATCCGTATGAGTTATGAATACGAAATTAGTCATGTAAGTAACTTAAAAGCTCAAAAGAGAATTTCACAATTTTAGATCGGGAGAACGGAGGTGAAAGGTCTTTCGACTTTGCGACATGCGAAATCACAAAATCCTGATATGAGAAACCTCAATGAGATCTGAGCTGTTAGACCGTGGAAAAATCGGAACCGTCAGATTGAGAACTCTGAAATTTTGTAATTTCGGGGATCAAAGGATTCGAGGTTCTTCATAACGGAAGCCCTGAAGTCGCGAAACATGAAATCATGACTTAATCACAATCGTTGGGTGGAGATCCATTGGTGACCATTAGATCTAGTTGATCAGTGGATAAGATAAGGTTGATAACCTCTCATCACTCACAAGCTCAGAAGGAACAATATCTGTTAGATTGGAATCAACAAGAGTCGTTGATCTAGAGCTTTGATGTTTTGTCTATTGGGAAAATAGAAGCATAGACTTTCCAAAGTCGCGCCAAGTAAATCATCGATTCAATCAAGGCCGTTGGTTAGCGGATGACTTGAACCGTAGATCCGATGTAATTGGATCTTCGGGAGTCGGAGGTTTTGAAATCAACGGGCAGAGTTTTGAGGACTCACATGTCACAAAATCCCGACATCCAACCTGAGCCATTGGATCAATACAGGTGGTGGATCATTGATATGACGCATACATGTTTCGGGGATTCAAAATCGGGAGTTAACGGGTGAAGACTCCGCTAGAATCCTGAAAGGTGGAAAGCTGGGACTTGATCAGGACCATTGATTGCCAGAGAGATCTAGACTGTGGGATCCAGGTTGTCGAACCCTCGTGGATCAGAAGTTTGGGAAATGGTGGACCCAGGTTCTGAGTGAAGGGTCATGTGAATAAAATAGCCAAGAAAACCTTAGCCTCGGTCTTTTGGGTTTTCGGATTTTGGGGATTGAGGGACCAGAGTTCCTTGCAACAGGAATTCCGAAATCCCAAATTGTGAAGTGCCTTTTAGTTCGGATTGTGGTCACCGTCAGTGGTCGCATGAAGAGAAGGCGTGAGCTAGTATGATGAATACTTAGATGTGCTTAACTATACTTGAGTGCATGAGTTTAATGCACTGTGAAGCTTCATAATAGGAAGCCTGATATTAATACCGGTAAGGTATGAATGATATTAAACGTGCAAGTAATGCACATGTATGATGTAAGAGTATAAGTATACTAGAGGCCCGATATGATTGCCCTGATGAGTGAAATGTGAAGCAAGTATTGCTCTTGTCCGGATTAAATGAATACTATGGAGGCATAGCTGACTCCATTCTAGGGATTCATGAAAGTTTTGTTCCAAATAATATCCCGAGGGGAATGTATTCCATTTCCTCGGGAAGTACCAATATAATTAGATGAAAGGGTAAATGAGCAAAGATTCTCTCTTGTCATAATAAGAGACAAATGATTACGCCTTTGAGCATCACATGAGAAGGATTGTGAATGAATCAGAATTGACTGATCTTAATAGTAAAGATGCATGTTTATATTCCTTAAGGGGAATATTTAGTAAAAAGCTAAAACTAACTCAAGGCTGAGGCCATCACAAATAATGATGGATATGCAACAAGGAAGTTGCAGGCCGAAGGAGTTCCCGATGGAGGAATTGTGTAAGGACTTTGTCAGAAGAATAGAGTCACAACCCTAATAATTGTTGAAGGTTGGACAATGGGCTGCAAGGCATGTCCATATATATAAGAATCCTAGATTACATTTTGAAAGAATCATGTAATTAATAGAAGACTAACAACTGAGTATTGACCATTTTGATAACTGAATGGAAGTATGTAGATTGCACATGTTCATGATTCATTATGAGCAAATAGTTGTTATTAAAGCATGTTGCAGTATCCCAAAAAGGGTTAGGGTGAGGCCTAACCAAGGCATCTCAAGGAAAATAGAAGGAAGATCCCGACAGGAAGTATAATTGAAAAAGTAGAGAAGAGACAGTAAGGCCTTGGAGATAACTCGACTGGGCTGAAAATCCCCAGGCAATGTAGAAAGAATTTGAAGAAGGGGAGAGCCTCAATTCTTTCCTTGTTGTGCATTATGTTTTTTATGGGATGAGAAAGCTAGTACATTGATGAACGAAAATGTTTTGACACCATAGTGATGATGGTTGTAATACTGTGAAAACGATTAAGAACTATTGTGTTGCACTCATGAAAACATTAAGGATAGTGTGATGAAGTACATACAGATATGTTGGGACATGTCTGAAAATATTTTATTAATTTAAATGCTATGGTACTTGCATTTTAATTTACATGACGACTAATGTGCCTATGGCATATGTCATGTGTAGAAAGAAATAAGATTGGAACTGTTAAGAAAGACAATTGACAATAATGAACAACCTCAAGCAGAGGGTGACCATGGGAAGGCTGCGGTTGAAAGAATTGTTGATAGGACTGTGAAAATCCTGCTAAAGCACTGTTGATGAGGTAGAGATCAGAAAGAGAGTGTTAGAAGCCAAGAACCGGTATAAATATATTCATGCCTATGTGGCACAAGGTATGAAGGGATTTGGTAAGAACCCCTTCTGAAATATTTTATTGTCTTAGTGTTATGCATGAACTTTGAAAGGAAGTTGTATGCCTTGGATACCCAAGTAAGGTATGATTCGGGAAGGAGAACATGAATGATGGGGGTATGAACCTCTAGTAGTAAATGCTATTTGTAGCCCTTGGAAGAACTCATGAATTGATATGTCATGAATGAATTGATAATCAAGGAATGCGTAACGACATTCATGTGAAAATTTTGAGTTCATGTGTATTGATTTGGGATTGTGACCAGTCTATAGCAGGCGGTATGGTCCTACTGTAAGAATGAAAGAAAATGAATAAACCATACAAGGAAAAGGTTGGCTAAATTCCAACACCCCATGTCCAAGAGCCTATCATAAAGTGTGACACACTTGAAATCAATGAAAGGGTGCATTGGGTATGAATGTGGCCACAAATGTTGGCGCATTCATTAAAATCAATTGACATCCAAATCACATTTTGAAAATTGGTAGGCTGGAATGATGCATAGGTAATGGATGATGTATCCTTTCGCTTTGAATCCTTGAATAGATGAAATGACCTGGACTGTTAGTATACTTGATTTTCAAGAAAGGTAATGTACAAAAAAAAAAAACTAACAATTGTTTGGCTATGTAAAGAATGAAATTGCAGGGAGAAAAGGGTCTTGGATATGGTAGTGTTGTAACTCCATAAGGAAGACCGATTGCCTGTTGAGCCAAACTGCAAGGAATGGTATTTCCTTTTTGAGAAAGTAATTTAATTGTTAAGGATGCACAATTCTGAAATTGTTGTGATGATGTTGTAAAGGTGCAATAAAATGTATATGCATGGAAAAGATAACAAGTTGTTTGTCCGATTGAAGTTGAAAGTGCAGGAAGAAAAGGGGTCTTGGATATGGCAGCATTGTAAGCCCATAAGGAAGGCCAATTGCCTGACGAGCCAAACCGTTATGGGAAGGAAAGTCCCATAATTATGAATATGGTTCCTGTGCGGAACAAATATGAAAACAAATTGTGAGATTGGGAAAATCTTTAGGTGACAGATTTGCAATAAAATTCTGAAAGTTAGAATTTATAATGATGTCTCATGAATTTTGTATACCTGTGATACAGGTGAGAAGAAAAGACATGTCCAGAAAGAACAGATGAGGGATGTCAAAGTTGAAGATGATGAACATGGCTACTACTGATCCATGAAAACCCCATGATAATCCATGATCACCTGAAAAAAAATTATGTTGAGGTAACACAAGCCGGAGGGACACCTCGGGGGAAAGTCTGAGGGACGCCTCGACTGTAAGACTCGATAGAGTCTCTAAAATTTTCCTATGTGAGAAAACCTTGGCAAGGCAAGATGGATCACCCAAGGGACTGTATAACAGTGAAGGGGATGCCTGAGCCTGAGCCTGAGCCTAGAGGGTGAGTGACCACAAGGAAGAGGAGACCTTAATAATTCTTGTAAACTATTGGGATCATGCACACAATGGGTAGTTTCCCATGAAAAAAAACTTTGGAAAGGAAGATGAAATCATGATAGCTCTTGTGAACTATTGAATTGGAATCATGCACCCAATGGGTACGTCAAGGAAAGAGATGAGCATGGATAACAAAACTACCATGTGGATACAGATCCACAAACTACACAGATAAGTATTATGCTAAGATTATGAAATTTTCCTTTTGAATTTTGAACAACAGTAAGATGTTTTCGCACGAAATTGTGATTAATGTGCTTGTTGTCCAAGAATTATTGAAGGCAGATGACGAAGACTAAGATCCTGAAAGAGGACCTAACCGAGGATGAAGGTCAAGACTTCTAAAGTGGTTGAATGAGAAAGGCATGACAGGTGTTTTTGAGAAAGAATACTGAGGACGATGTTCCTTTAAGGGGGAGGGAATTGTAACACCCTGTTTCCCCCAATTTGTAATTAATCATAAAATAGGAATTTCCATGCTAATGCATGAGGAAAATGTAAATGTATTATTGTTTAAGTTGCCAATAACTAACTATGGAGGTGAAGCCTTGAAAGTATTGGCCATCATATCACTAGAGGAAGAATGTGAGAACTATATAAGAGGGTTCATATATCAAATAACCCCAAATCTTCCTTGATAAGGATGACAAACCTCCTTCGAATCCCAAGGAAAGGAAATCAGTCAATGAAGAAAGGACCAGTGGTTGAATCACCAACCCCCCCCCATGAATGGAAACATGGGCTGTCAATTCGAAGTACCACAGGGACCTGCAGACCCAAGCTTCCTTCTGACAGAAGGAACCAGATAGGTCAGAAAACCCTCCTAGGTAAGAGGGACACACACATGGGGAGAGGGGAGACACCAGACAAGAGGAGAAGCTCTCTAGGGAATCACAAAGAAAATATCACAAGCTTGATGCTGAAGAGCATCTGAGAAACCTCGTCGAGGCAACAACCGAGTGAGGAAGCTCCGAGTTGCAGAAAACAGGACCTGAACAGAAGTTGAAACAGAGAGAGAGAGAGAGAACCCTTGAGAATTGTGAGAATTCCCCGGTGATATCATGGCTTGGCACGAGGGTGGCCAGAGTGCTAAGAATGAATGCCTTTGTGCCTATGGTCAAGTGGAAGGACGAACACCCACAGTCAGTTGGTTGATGACAACCTGTAATAGATAAGCATTTTCTTACTCTGGGTAATTTAGTTGTAACTGGGCATGAACTTGGTTATACTGTGTATATTTCAGGAATTGTGCTTGATTTCTGAATGGATATATTATGTATCCTTCCTTACTGCTTGACTATAAAATTAGGCCAGTAAGAGATTATATGGATAAGACATGATTGGTACTCATAAATGCTTGTGTCCTATGGAGGCTTGAGTTAGAGCCACGAACTGTGAGTTTGTCGACCTTAGGTATAGTTTCATGTACACATGCCAACCGTCCTAGTCGTCTAGAGTCCCTTGGAGTATGATTTATGTTAAGCTCAGTAGAGGTAGTGTAGTTATGCACAGGATCCTTGTGAAGCAAGTAGAGACCGAGACTCACTCAAGTCCTAGACTTGACGAATGAGCGCAAGGGGTGCGCGGAAGACTCTTCTAAGAGTCAAGCCCATGAGAAAGAGCGCAAAGCTCTTAATTCCTTCATAGCTGAGAAATATCAGGAGGGACAACACCTTTCGTAGGTGCTGACGAGACCGAATAGTCGACTTGCAGTAGAAGATCGAAGGCTGAGACCTTTAAGACTTGGAAATATTCCAAGGAAAAGGAAGAAAGCATGAGCTCAAGGAGGAGCTACAACTACCATCAGATCTCGCATGGATAGCTGATAGCCATCGGATCCAGGGGAAGCTGCATGAAGTTTAAGCCTCACATACGCAAAGGTGAGGACTCGTCAAAGTCCCGAAAAGATCAAGACCATCCATTTCAGAGGACACATGGTAGAGATCCGAACCCATCGGGGTTTCAGATACTGAGAGGTTGAAGGACCAAGAGTTTGGTTGTGGTGGATTCTCTAATTCGCAAACCCTGAAGTCCCAAAAGATGCAAGCGATGGAGGTTTCGAGGAAATCCCCGAAAGGAGATTTCGGTAATTCGGTTACTGGGAAAACAAGAGGTGAGAGTTTTGAAATCTTGACCCATAAAACCTTGAAATAATCTAAGTCATTGGATCACGAGAGGCTTTGAGCCATTGATCTCACTCAGGAGAAGGAGGACCAGAATTTTGGGATTCGGTACTTCGGTATTTCAGGTACCGAGAGTACAAGAGGACAAAGAATTGGAGCAACAGGATTCGTGAAGTCCCGAAACGCAAAATCCTGAAAGCGTTTGGAGGAGTAGTGTCGGGTCATGGAAAAGGGGCAGGTTTCATCATACCAAGGTTCAGGATTTCAGAAGTTCTTAGGATAAGGAACTGGGGCACTTTGCGTTGAAACTCTCGAAGTCATGAAACGCGACGTATTTTTGGAATGGAGCTGATGTCTCAAGATTTCAGAACTTCGACATTTCGGGTTGCAGACGCCTAGCTTGGTTGGCCTGTGGCCATAACCTATGATCACATGGAGGTGGACCAAGGAGGAAATAGCCTGCGCCAGGCCCTCGTAGGATTTCAGGGATTCTATCCCGTGAAGAAGAGCGGAAATTTTATTATGCCATAGTGGGTGTGTGACAAATTGTTTGAGTGGTTAGTTATTCCATTTGGGCTTTGTAATGCTTCGACAACTTTCATGCGTGTGATGAATGATGTATTCAGGCCTTTCCTAGATGAATTTGTGATTGTATATTTAGACGAAATTCTTGTTTTTAGCGGAACTTGGGATGAACATGTAAGGCATGTAAACCAAGTATTGGATACTTTGCAGAGGGAAAAGTTGTATGTGAAAATGTTGAAATGTGAATTTGGAAATACTACACGTGTATACTTAGGTCATATTGTAAGAGGATGACAATTGAAGATTGATCCTTCCAAAATTGAAGTAATTGTCAAATGGCCTGAGCCAAAAAGTGTGACCGAAGTCCGAAGCTTCTTGGGTGTAGTCCATTATTAGAGGATATTCATTCCCAACTTATCCTTTATAGCAACTCCTTTGCATGCCTTAACCAGTGTGAAGAACACTTTTCAGTGGGAAGGAAAGCAACAAAAATATTTCGACATGTTGAAGGAGAAGATCACTACCGCACCCGTATTAGCACTGTCGAATATTCAATAGAATATTGATACCGAGAAGATGCCAACAGATACGCCATGGGTCTAGTATTTCTTTCTATACATCCTATTGTTGCTTCTATTGTTTTGAAGAATACTTCTTTATCTCATGATAGCTATGTAGAAAAATATGCCATCGATGAATACTTTAAAGAATTATATGAGAAGCTAACCCATGGTGCACAGGTAGAGAAATATTGTCTGTAGGGAAAGCTACTCTATCATCTTGGGAAGCTATGTATTCCTACAAGTGAACGAGTCCATGTGATATAAGAAGCTCACACTTCTCTTGTGTCTGGGTATTTTGGGGCAGGAAAAACTATGGCTCATTTGCAGAGGTTTTGTTATTGGCCTCAAATGAAAGAAATTGTAACAAAATATGTAAAGGGGAGTGTGATGTGTTCTACTTGTAAGACCACTAATAGAAAATTGGGGCTATAGTTACCACTTCCTGTTCCATCCCATCCATGGGAAAGTGTCTCCATGGATTTTCTAGGGGGTTTACCTATGAATAAAGGGGGTCATGATTATTTGTATGTCATAGTGGATAGGTTCAAAAAGATGTGTATCTTGATGCCATGTAAAAAGAAGATCACTGCTGAGTAGACTGCTAATCTCTTTTTTCAGCATGTTTGGGTTCACTTTGGGTTTCCCACGTCCATTGTCTCGGATCAAGATAATCGATTCCTTAGGGATTTTTGGACTAGCTTGTGGAGAATGATGGAAACCAAATTGAAGAGGAGCATTGATTTTCATCCACATACTAACGGATAGATAGAGGTGGTAAACAGAAATGTGGTACTTTTTCTTCGAGGCTATTGCAGCAAGCATCCTTGTTGGACACACCGACTACACTAAGAGGGGGGGGTGAACAGTGTAGGGTTCTTTTTCCCAAAACTCCTTAGTTGAAAATCACCATTAATTCATTACTCATTGTTGTCATTTATAACCAGTTAAATGCCAACACATATCAACAACATATATTAGAAATATGTCATAAATAAGTCATCACCACAAGGAACACAAAGAACACAAGATGTATGTACAATTTTCTTTTTATTACAGACTACAATCCTTGGATTTTTTTAGAAACAACTAAATAGAGTACAACTCTACAAGAGCACCAACTGAGATGAGGCAACAATCCTCAAAATATGTCAATCTATACCATAAACAAGTGCATCAATCATGCACCAACCTGTGCCAAACAACCTGTAATCAACATGTACCATAATAAAGTGCATCCAACCATTGTTGGCCCTTGACCAAGTTTTTGGAGTTTCTTGGTCATGTTGACCTATTTTGGGACTTCGACAGCCTGTCGAAGGAGGAGCACAAGTCAAAGTGGAGATCACGTGATCTCAGCCCCCTTTTGGGCCTCTTTTTTGGTTTTTGGGAATATGTAACGGGAAAGGGATGTCGACCCATGGGTTTACCCATGTTTAGGCCTATTTTGTATATAAATAGATGCCTAGGATAGAAAGAAAATGAGAGACGAATGAAAGGCTAAGTTCTAGACCTAAGTGATGTGAATGTATGCTAAGTGCAAGTAGGGTTTTTGGATTCTTTGTGCAGGATTGTCGGAGGCTTGCAGAGGATTGTAATAGATTGAGTGAAGGAAATAAAGAAGAAAAGTTGGTGAATGTAGCCCTAGGAGGGGGGTGAACCATGTAAATCCTGTGTTGTCTCACTTTGTGCTTTACCTTAATGTGTTTATGTCTTCTTTGGTAAGTGCCCTGATGTACTTCGATAGATCTACTTGTGTTGTGCTTATGATGTGTGAGAATGCTAGATATGATACATATGGTTGTGCTTAGTGATTAATCTGGTTGATCTAACCTATTTACTTATGTTAAGTGCTTGTATATGGTAGATTAGTGTGAATATTATGAGGCTATGTTTTATCAACGAAGTAGATAATGATTGCATGTTAAAGAACTGAAGGTGATAAATGCTTTATTAAAGTAATACAATCACATATTTGTGTCCCAGCTAAGGTTGCAAACACTTGAGTCCTACAACCACCCCTGCTTCTACCCCAGGTGAGACTTCATCTGCTTCGCATGTGTTTCCGAAAGGGCCAGTAGTTATGGTTTTGTTGGTGCATTGTTGTAGCGTTGAACCCTGGGTCTGCCCCTGTGCCAACAAATGGTTCCATTGTCGGGACTGAAACTATGACTGCTAGGAACTAAGGAAGAAGAAACTTTGTGCAAAGATTCGATCTAAAAGTGTGAAATCTCTGTGTGTAGATATGTTTCCCTAGTGCGCAACATTTTACTTGTCCTATGAAGCTTTGTGCCAAGAGGAAGGTCATATCTGAAGAAAATAAGTCCAATATGCAGAAAGGAAGGTCAGATCTCAAGAGAGGAAGTCTGATCTGAAGAAGAGAGGTAAGATCTGTAATCTCTGTGCTATGATAAAGGTAAGAATAGTTAAAAAGTCTTAGATATGAAAGATTTGTGCTCTGTAAAAGTAAGATAAGTGGAAATTTTTGTTTCTAGAGTATGAATCTAGGTATGTTTTATAGATTTTGTCCTAGCTTAAAAACTAGGGCACTAATAGATGAAAAAATATTTGTTATGAATAGATCTAATAAGAATAATGAAAAATATGTTATACCTATGCATAGAAAATATGTTTGGACTAACAAATGGATGCAGGATCCTAGAAAGAATTTGTTTCAGGTTATCTCATACGATCCTAGTGTGCAGTACATAAGAAGTTGGGGATCATTTAAAAGGAAGAGAGGATTAACCCTCTATTACAGTTGCAGAAGACCAGGACATCTTGCTAAGGAATTCCTTGGTGGAAAACCTAGTTGTCTTTGTTGTAAATCTCTAGACCATGAAATATTGGATTTCCCTAGAATGATCGCTAAGCTTGAAGGAATGAACCTGAATCAAGAGAACCCTAAGGCAGATCCAGAAAAGGTAGAACCGCAGAAAGAATCAGAGAAAGAATTGATATAGATGAAAGAAACCCTGAATGGCCATCGACATGTGAGCTTATCAGAGATCTTCAAAGAGAAGGAATGCATCGAAGCGAGAATAGGAGACTTTGACAATGACTTTGTTTTGGATGAGGAAACACGGATGAATATGATGCCAGAGAGAACCTGGGAAGCTTTAGGAAGGCCTGATATGATCCCTTCACTAGGAGGAATAGGTTTATTCAAAGGAAAGCTAGTAAACCTATGTGGAAGGCTCGCTCAGATACCTATGATTGTCAATGGAACTTCGACAAAAGAAGACTTTGAGATTATTAAATTTGTTGAAGATTGCGCCCCATTTACCATGCTAATAGGAAAACCTTGGATTGATAGAGATCAAGCCAAATGAAAGGAAGAAGAAGAAGTTTTGGAACAGAAGAAGCAAGAGTTAAAAGACTTTATGACCAGAAGGATCGCGCACTTGATTGAGGAACAGGAGAGCAGATCGCAGATATTTAATACTAGAATCCTGGATGTCAAAGCTAAGAGAACACTAGAGGATCCTCAGAAGATTGAATTACCTATCCCAGACACAAGAAAAGTATTATCTAGGAACCCTAGGAAAGAATTTCAACAATGCGAAGTAACTAAGACCAAAGAAGAAAAGAATCAGAATGAGAAAAGAATTATCGAGACGAAGCTCACTCAAAAGAAGGCTAGAAAGTTAAGAAAGAAAAGGGCTAATACTGAAAGGTTACAGGAGGTTCTAGAGGAGACCTCACAGAAAGAAAAAATTGCAGAATTGGAGCTTTGCTAAGATATCAGAACAGCGACACATGGCACTTCGCCATGACGAAGCAATATAGTCGTTGTGGCCAATATATCCATTCGAATTCTGCTCCGAATGAACAGAAATGCAATAAAGGTTCATCATCTGACCATTGGACCGCGCCATAATGGATTGAACAGGAGTTAAGGGATTCTCATACCCGTTGCAAGACAACAGTTGTCGATTTACCTATTTAGCTCATCGCGCCACGCACCGAGAACACTTTTTCCAACTAAGAATTCGAGCCCACAGACTAAGCCAAGTTTATACAATGATCATTGTGCTCTCATTCTCTATCTAATTACCATGTCTGATTTGTTCCCAGATCCCACAAATTGTTTACCCCGGGTGCGTATGTTGAAAGCATTGAGCGTTGTAGAGAAAGTCGTTGAGGAATTTTTGGTCGACTTGATGATAGAGAGAGTCATGTCAGAGCAAGGGTTGTCTACAGGTGTACAAGCATCGTCGACGAGAGGACTGCAAGCCTCTCCTTCCACTACTCGAGTCGGTCCATCCCAGCTAGCTGATGAGAAACAAACAAAGCACAGAGACGATATCACGAATGTTAAGTTGATTATGAGAATTCTACTTGCTTATCTACCACCTCTGAGTGACACCATCAATCATGATAGTGTACCCCACAAATTTGAGTATGATTTGATCACTGCATACCTTCTAAAAGAAGTGCACGCGGTTCGTGCCGACTAGGATAAGCTCACCGCATTGAAGTTCAGTGACTTCAACCTTGGTGACAGGAAGGTTTACAGTATGCTCGCCCCTCATAAATATATGACGCAAACAAAAGGAAAGAACTCCAAGATTATCACTCAGTCATGGACCATGAACCTCGCACAATCCACACTGCTTAATGTAATGAATATTCCTCACTTCGGGAGGCATCAAGAAGTGAATGCCTAAGTCAAGTTGTTGTTGTCTTGCTATCATGGAGGATACTTATGGTTGAACCACCGCATCACAATGCATCCCACTTTGATTAATTGAATCACAGGATTTAGCATGCAAGGCCTTGATCCACAGGATTTCTACCCTGGAAAGAATGTGGATCGTGCTCTCGCCCAACAAATAAAGGATACTTATGGTGATGTAGAAAAGGGCACATGAGGCTACAAGGTAGCCTATATCAAGAGTGGCACAATGCGCCTTTCCTGTCAGTTGATCACAGGAAAGCTAGTTCGCAAGAATTGATCGACCCAAGTAAATGGATTCATAGTCTACCTCACATGGAAGTGCATGGAGGGACTACAGATGAATTGGGTAAAATACCTCGTGAACCAGCTATAACTATATTGCAGCAAAGCGTAGGATTAGGGATACGAATTCCACTTCAGCTGGCTTCTTATCCTAATCGCTTTCATCACATGGGAGATGCTGGAAGGTGCGACCTTCCTGGACACTGAGCCATTTGAACCTCTGGCCACGAAGTTTATTATGTTGTGTTACTCCAGCAACATGAAAAAGCAGTGGCAATCAAATGTCGTCTTCCACACGTATTATAACCAGTTGAAGGTATCCATACAGGCCACACCTCGCATAACCCCGAACATACTTCACAGATTTAGACTCGTAATGAAATTCAGCACAGACCACCATTTTATCTATATCACAACATGCGCTGATGAGCATAAACAACAGCTACAGTCATACTACAAGTTAACAAATAATGTCTTGGAGGATATTACCAAGGAATGGTCGGCGGACCTCCTTGTTCCAGTGGACCCCATAGATATGTCTGATGTTGACAGCCCTGAAAATGCATCAAATACAGTCGGACCTAGAAAGATAAAGAAGACTGAAGAGGTCCATGATTTAGACAGTGCATCCATGAAGACTACATCTATCTCAGTCGAGAAAGGAGGTGATGGCACAGAAATAGAACAGAATAAAGGCGAGGTTACACTGCCAAGAGACGAGGAGGATCCCTCGAAGAAAAGGAAGGTTTCCCCTCCAAAACCTTCTTCAAGGAAGAAAATGAAAGCAACTAGAACGAAATTCGAGACCACCCTCACCTCAAACGACTTCGACTTCATCGTCATTGCACTGAACGATGCTTCACTAGAGATAGCAGAGAAGTAGGAAGCCAAGCAGGAGGAGGTGTTCAGTCACATCAAGGTCAAGCTTCAAGAAGTGCAGTAGGTACTACAGTCCAGCCGCACAGTATCCATTGTGCCCCTGATAGTTGGAACACCAGAACTAGGGGATGAGGCCGCTCAATTACACTGGATTGCCGATACATTTGAAGCTCGCCTTCGACGAGCTCAAGAATAAACAGCGCAAGCCACCCAATATCTGGTGCAAGCACGAGGAGATCTGCTAGAACAACACAACAATGTAGAATGAGAAAAACTTTCTCTCTAAGCAAAGTGGGATGAAGAGAAAGCAGAGCTACAACAAAGAAAGGACCAGTTGCTCGTCGAGCAACATGAATTTAAGGAAAGGGTCAACAGAGCACTTCTCTCTATGACAATCGTCGAAGTACAGACCAAAGAACAAGTTCCACAACAGGTGGCACAACTCAAAGAGGTAATCCAGAAGCTCCAGTAGTGCATTGCAGATCTAGAGCTCCACATTGTACCCAAAACCCCTCAGGAGATAAGAGACCGGAGAGAAGAAACTACTCACAGCGTAGTGGGAAGATTAAAATATCTTACCTTGGAGTGCAAGAAACTAAGTAACCAAAGCACCCATACATATGAAAACCTTACAAAGAATCCATAATTACAAGCACTAGAGTCGCAACTCCAGGAATAAAATAGCATGCGGATACACTACAGGCACAGTTGAAGGCCCTGTCAGCAGTAGATAGAATGAAGATGTCTCATGAAAAACACACAGCTCGGCAACCGATTCATATGATTCAAATCAAAGTGATGGAAGTCACGCAACAAATCCAACCTGTGCAATATAAGGCATGCTTATTGGTTTCCTAGATCGAGAGCCAAGGAGCAGAGCTAGAACAGGTCATCCTCATAGAAAAACAGCACCTGGAAGGACCGGTGAATGAACCAGTGATCCAAGAGTTCACCGAGAAAGAGGCCACAGTAAAGTATCAAGTCGAAGAATCTTGGGCCAAGCTCTAAGCGTTCGAGGCAGAAATGCTCATACCTGAGTGACTCGGGACGAGTCACAGGTGAGTGTTGGGGGCCTATTGCCCCTTGACCAAGTTTTGGGAGTTTCTTGGTCATGTTGACCTATTTTGGGACTTCAACAGCCTGTCGAAGGAGGAGCACAAGTCGAAGCGGAGATCATGGGATCTCGACCCCCTTTTGGGCCTCTTTTTGGGTTTTTGGGAATATGTAATGGGAAAGGGATGTTGGCCCATTGGTTTACCCATGTTTAGGCCTATTTTGTATATAAATAGATGCCTAGGCTAGGAAGAAAAGGAGAGACAAATGAAAGGCTAAGTGCTAGAACTAACTGATGTGAATGTATTCTAAGTGCAAGTAGGTTTTTTGGATGCTTTGTGCAGGATTGTAAGAGGATTGCAGAGTTGAGTGCAAGTAGTCGTGACAGATTTTGAAAGGCTGAGTGTTGTAATGCAAGGAAGAAGGATCTAGTGAGTTGCGCAGATCTTCTTTCCTGTGCGGAGTAAGGATTTTGAGGCTTTGTGCTATAACAGAATGAGTGAAGGAAATAAAGAAGAAGATTTGGTGGATGTATCCCAAGGAGGGGGGTGAAGCACGTAAATCTTGTGTTGTCTCGCTTTGTTCTTTACCTTAATGTGTTTATGTATTATTTGCTAAGTGCTCTGATGTACTTGGATAGATCTACTTTCTTTGTGCTTATGATGTGTGAGAATGCTAGATCTAATACATATGTTTGTTCTTAGTGCTTAATCTGGTTTATCTAACCTATTTACTTATGCTAAGTGCTTGTATACAATAGATTAGTGTGAATATTGCGAGGCTCTGTTTTATCAGCGAAGCAGATAATGATTGCATGTTAAAGAACTGAAGGTACTAAATGATTTATTAAAGTAATACAATCATAGATCTGTGTCCTAGATAAGGTTGCAAACACTTGAGTCCTACAACCACCCCTGCCTCTACCTTGGGTGAGAGTTCATCTGCTTCACAAGTGTTGCCGAAAGGGTCGGTAGTTAGGGTTTTGTTGGTGCGTTGTTGTAGCGTTGAACCCTGGGTCTACCCTTGTGAAAACAACCATGTACCAAGTATATACCAATAATGTGTCAACTACTCATCAATATGTACCAACATCATCAAATATACACCTCATGTATGTGCCAACTCATCAACTGCTTATCTCAACCATGACTAGTTTTGGATTAGTCAACAACCCTAACTTGAACTAATCATAAATTTGTACCTGTAATGAAAGAATATATGAAACTGATATACAATGTTCTTCAGTGTGTTTTATGCAATTCCTCCAGGTGTCACTACTTGGAACCTCTCATAAAAGGAGTTATAGAAAAAATGGCATACCTTGTTGAATTCTGACTTATTCTAGAGAGTGACCTTGTAGAGCATGCCCCACATGGAATATTTGTTCAATTGATATGAAAATGTGATACAGAATACTAAAGACTATAATATAACCAACACAATTAGTCTCACTGAATTTGGATCTATTATGAAGAAGTTATGACATTTTACCCGAAACACTTGTTTTAGACTAGTTTCAGGACTAGCCACAAACCCTATTTTCCACGGCATTTATCTCCAAAAGTAAAATGAACCACACGCTGAATTGTTTACCACAGATACTTGGATATGTTTCCTCAATGTTATATCAATATCACAGTCTGAATCATTATAGAAAAAAAATTATTGCGAAAATGGTGAGATGACCTGTAAATAACATACCTTAGAAAGCATCATGAAAAGAATTTATCCTCCCTTGAATTTCGACCCTCGTTTCTTCACCTTCCCTCTGAAATTTGGCTCAGATATCCTTTGGTTACCTCAGTCACCTATAGATATTCAATATTCTCAAGTGTTCCACACCAAAAATTCTCAAGAAGCTCTCCATCAATACTCCAAAAGATATTCTCACAAGAAGCTCTCCATTGATCCACAAAAAGGATTATCTACAAGAGACCATTGCTATATTATTTATACTTTAATCCTCTAGGTCACTATACCCATTTTTAGGTCACTTAACCCATTTCTAGGTCACTTAACATATTTTCCTTATTTTAGGGTTAACCACTTTCCATAAATAGAAAGTTCTCCAATACTTTATCATTTAAATATTCCTTCTTGATTTTTTCACCTTACTTTATCATTTCTTGATTTTGTCACTTCTCTTTATTATTTAAATAATCCACCTTGACTTTGTCACTTTACTTTATTATTTAAATAATGTTTTCTTCTTTAAGGTCACTTTGACTTCTTTGACCTTGGGGGCTTCAAGCCTTCATGTGGGGTTCCTTAATCTTCATAAGGCCATAACTCTCAAACCTTGATGAGTTATGTGACATTCCACATACCACCGAAAATGGCATGATAAGCATTATCCATCTAGGATATTTTCACCAACAATTTCCTTGATCTTCATGTCATTATTCCACATACAAGCATGGGTCCTCCAACCATTCTTCTAGGATAACTCAATCCGCAAAGCATCTTCCCGTGAGGGATTTCACCATAAGGGGACCACTTTGGAGTTCATCCATTTTTGCACCTTATCAATCATGATAAGACAATAATGAGTCATCTATACATTTTTCNTATTACATTACATCAATCATCAATCAATCAATCCTTTGACATCAATCAATCACTTGACATCAACCAATCACTTGACATCGATCAATCAAACCATTGGCATCAATGACAACATGATCCAACAATATCCCCCTTTGGCATTGATGACAATACCAATATTGATGTCAACACCAATTACCAATTATTGATGTCAACATGTAGATAAGGCATACTCTACATCAATAGTCAATGTGACTATCTCTCCCAAATGTGACTATCTCTCCCAATCAATAATCATCAATCACATCAATGTGACTATCTCTCCCCCTTTGACATCAATGGAAAAGGGCCATTCTCCTCTTGGGGTTGCTCCTCTTGATTGAACTCTTATTGGGACTACTCCCCCTGTCTGAATTCCTTTCATAGTCCTCTGAATAATCTCTCCCTTTTTGAACAAGGGATATCACTCTGATGTAATGATGAAAATACATCACTCATACTCCCTCTGTGACCATCGCTCCTCCTGGAATTATTCCTATGTGCTCTTTCTTCAAATATAGGGCTCTTTTCTAGGTATGCATCTGATAAATATCTCCTCCTAGAATCATTGGAAGAAGAATGAATCCTCCTATGGGTATGTCTCCCCCTATATTCTCTGCAAGATCAACAATATGCTACTATATAATGATCCTTGGACCTGTTCATGCATCAAACTCATGCCATACCAACCATCATGAAACAACAGATATGTCAACAATAAAATAAAGAATCATGAGTAAAATATCAACCAAGTACATCTAGTACCAAAATGTTTGCTCATCATGCACAACACCTATGTACGTCAACCATGTACATCAACATCATGCAATGTGCTAAAAGATATCATCCATGGAATGTATCAATGATATGCCTCTATCAACATGCCAACATGTGCATCTACCAATATTCCAATGATGTGCATCTACCAATATGCCAACCATGTGTCATATCACTCATGATATGTCTCCATCATGAACCAAGGACCATAACCATGTATCAAACAAATACCAATTGTTGTGTTAATCAAGTAGTACCAATGGTGTAGTATCATCAAGCATATTCCATCTATGAGTGTACCAAACATGTATCAATTATAAATCAAGCTATGAATCATCAATGATGTACAACATGATCACCTCATCAACTCACCAACCACATGTCCCAATGTGTAGCCCATCCATATGCTAAATGCATGCATCAATCTTTCCAACAAGTAAGCTTCCAATACATCATCAAGATATATCACATAACCAAGGTGCCATAACTTCACTATCAGAACTAGCATTGCTCTTCAATAGAAAATGCATCAATCCATACTCATGGGTTAGTTCCATGCACCAAATATTTTATTTTACATCATCACCTTACATAATCCAATATAAAGTCATGAAAACCTACAACAAACAGTGTCAGAACCTGCAATAAACCATGTCAGGCCCTGCATCACAGACTTATACCATCACTTCAAACTGCAATCCATGTGCATAGCCCTTTTCCTTAGGCTTCACCACATATACACGGCCTGTTGCACAGACATCTCACATATGTATGCGACCTATACAAGGTTAGCCTACATATGTACGCAATTGATACCACTATCACCCACATATGCCTCAGTAGATGACATTTTTGAACTTCCCTTCAATCTTTCATTCTATTTTGGTTGCTCTGTCTTTTTCACCAACTTTTGTAGATGTCCTTGCTCCTCATAACTTGAGCTCTGAGCATCCATCTTTTCAAAGATGTCTCCCTTCCTTACTTCATTCCTTCTTCTAGCCATGCTATCTGAAGTCCTCATCATGGACTTTTTTCTTGTGTTCAAACACTCCTTGGATTTGTATCCAAATCCACTACAGTTGTAGCATATCATGGTGTTACAGTGAACAACAATATGTCCTACTTGATCACATCTCCAACAAATTATGGTGTTATGAAATCTTCCATTATATCTTCTACATTCAAAAGCTTTGTGACCATATTCATTACATGAATAACAATGCCCGTGAAAAATACTTTCATACCTTTGCTTTGGTGTCCCAAAGATAGCTTCTTGATGTCGTCCTTTCTTTGTTCTTTTGAAATTTTCCTTGCCTTGTGTAGATGGTTTCTTTGCAACATTGTCTTCCTTCTTTGATGGACTTACCTCATGATTCTTTAAGGTTCTTTCTTCAGCATGTGCAACTTCTTCTTTGTATCCAAGCCCTGATTTAGCATATGGTGATCTTTAACTTTCCAAGATCTCATCCAATATTTTTGAGCTATTCAAGAATTTATTTGACTTCTCCACTTTCTTTCTAAGATCAACAATTTCATATTCTAAATTATCACATGACTCTTCCTTTTCATTAATTTGATTCTTCAAAATTTCTTCTACCCTTTTGGCTTCTTCAATTTGGGTCTTGAGATGAATAATAGTTTCAAAACTTTTGCTAATCCCATCATCTACCTTCATATATTATTTTTCATTCTTTAGTCTTGTGATCTCTTCTTATTTTTCTTCCAATTTAGTCGTGTTTCTCTCTTATTGTTCTTTGAGCATTCCCTTTAACTTCAAGATGTGCCTTTGACTCCTAAGAAACTTCTTAGTGTTATCAGAAAGATAGTTATAGTGTGTATAAAAATGATCACATCTTTATCTATATAAACCCTCTTCAACTTCCTTTTGAAGTTATAATAGATCTTCTTCTATTCTTTCCATGGGATAACTACCATCAAACTTTACACAAACTATTTCTAGATCATCTTCTTCACTTCAGAAAAAATCAACATCATCACATTTTCAATCATTGCAATCAAGAGTCTTTGGAGATTCTATATCTTCATTTGAAATACTTTTGGGATCTTCCTTTGTGCTATCTTCACTTGAAATGTTTTCAAGATCACATTTAGAAATAATAAAATCAAGGGTTTTTGGATATTCTTTACCTTTGATAATCTTGATGGAGTGGTATTCAATATATTCCTTCTCCTTCTTGCTTTGATATGTCTCCTCTAGATTTAGCCATAGATCCTTGGCGGAAGTGCATTGTTCCATGCTTTCTTTGATAGGGCTTGAGAGTCCACTAAGAATGATCTTTAGATCCAATGCATCATTCTTCTTTCCTTCCCTTTGAGCTGCAAACTTTGACTTGTTCTTCAACGGAACTGATCCACCAATGGCTGCCTTCCAAATAGTTTCTCCCATTGTCTTAAAATACACTCTCATCTCTATTCTCCAAGTAGAATAGTTTTCCTCATCAAGGATTGGTATTTCATCATCCATTTGTGTTTCTATGGATCTCCTTCAAGCTTGTTAAGTCTTTTAGTGAAGGCCTGCTCTGAAACCAATTGTTGGACACACTGACAACACTGAGAGGGGGGGTGAATAGTGTAGGGGTATTTTCCCCAAAAATCCTTAGTTAAAAATCACCATTAACTCATTACTCATTTCTGTCATTTATAACCAATTAAATGTCAACACATATCAGCAACATATATCAGCAATATATCATCAACAAGTCATCACCACAAGGAACACAAAGAACACAAGATGTATGTACAATTTTATTTTTATTACGGACTACAATCCTTGGGGTTTTTCNCTATCTTCACTTGAAATGTTTTCAAGATCACATTTAGAAATAATAAAATCAAGGGTTTTTGGATATTCTTTACCTTTGATAATCTTGATGGAGTGGTATTCAATATATTCCTTCTCCTTCTTGCTTTGATATGTCTCCTCTAGATTTAGCCATAGATCCTTGGCGGAAGTGCATTGTTCCATGCTTTCTTTGATAGGGCTTGAGAGTCCACTAAGAATGATCTTTAGATCCAATGCATCATTCTTCTTTCCTTCCCTTTGAGCTGCAAACTTTGACTTGTTCTTCAACGGAACTGATCCACCAATGGCTGCCTTCCAAATAGTTTCTCCCATTGTCTTAAAATACACTCTCATCTCTATTCTCCAAGTAGAATAGTTTTCCTCATCAAGGATTGGTATTTCATCATCCATTTGTGTTTCTATGGATCTCCTTCAAGCTTGTTAAGTCTTTTAGTGAAGGCCTGCTCTGAAACCAATTGTTGGACACACTGACAACACTGAGAGGGGGGGTGAATAGTGTAGGGGTATTTTCCCCAAAAATCCTTAGTTAAAAATCACCATTAACTCATTACTCATTTCTGTCATTTATAACCAATTAAATGTCAACACATATCAGCAACATATATCAGCAATATATCATCAACAAGTCATCACCACAAGGAACACAAAGAACACAAGATGTATGTACAATTTTATTTTTATTACGGACTACAATCCTTGGGGTTTTTCTGCAACAACTGAATAGAGTACAACTCTACATAGCACCATATCTATAATGCAATACTCAGCTTACACCCTTAGCACAAACTGAGATGAGGCAACAATCCTCAACATATATCAATATGTACCATAAACAAGTGCATCAACCACGCACCAACCTGTGCCAAACAACCTATAATCAACCTATACCATAAACAAGTGCATCCAACCATGTGCCAAGTATATACCAATCATGTGTCAACTACTCATCAACAAGGACTCATCAATATGTACCAACATCATCAACTATACACCTCATGTATGTGCCAACTCATCAACTGCTTATCTCAACCATGACTAGTTTTGGATTAGTCAACAAGCCTAACTTGAACTATTCATAAATTTGTGCATGTAATGAATAAAGATCTGAAGCTGATACATAATTTTCTTCAGTTTTTTTTATGAAATTCCTCTAGGTTTCACTACTTGGAACCTCTCAGAAAAGGAGTTATAGAAAAAATGGCATACCTTGTTGAATTATGGCTTATTCTAGAGAGCGACCTTGTAGAGTGTGCCCCACACAGAATATTTGTTCAATTGATTTGGAAATATTACAAAGAATATTAAAGACTGTAGTATAACCAACACAATTAGTCTCACTAAATTTGGATATGTTATGAAGAAGTTATGACGTTTTTACCCGAAACACTTGTTTTATACTATTTTTCAGGACTAGCCACAAACCCTATTTTCCACAGAGTTTATCTCTAAAAATAAAATGACCCACAAGCTAAATTTTTTACCACGGATACTTGGATATGTTTCCTCAATTTCAAATAAATCTCACAGTCTGAATCATTATAGAAAAAAATTTATTGTGAAAATGGTGAGATGACCTGTAAATAACATACCTTCGAAAACATCATGAAAAGAATTTATCCTCCCTTGAATTCCAACCCTCTTTTCTTCACCTTCCCTCTGAAATTCGGCTTAGATATCCTTCAGTTACCTCAGTCACCTATATATCTTCAATATTCTCAAGTGTTCCACACCAAAAATGCTCAAGAATCTCTCCATCAATACTCCAAAATATAATCTCACAAGAAGCTCTCCATCGATCCACAAAAAGGATGATCGACAAGAGACCATTGCTATATTATTTATACTTTCATCCTCTAGGTCACTTAACCCATTTCTAGGTCACTTAACCTATTTTACTTATTTTAGGGTTAACCACTTTCCATAAATAGAAATTTCTCCAATACTTTATCATTTAAATATTCCTTCTTGATTTTGTCACCTTACTTTATCATTTCT
>SNQJ01S0000127.1:284917-300832 GCA_010110895.2 Picea sitchensis
CACCATGCAACATTGGGATCATCACCAACTCACTACTCTTTGTTCAATCAGTTAACTGAAGACTAGTTGACTAGTTAACTCAGCTAGGTGGCAGTTCACTCCCATAACTACCTGAGAGACTAGACCAGGTGGCAGTTTACTCTTGTAATTGTTGGTGTGTGTCCAGATCAATCTAGACCACCACTATGGTTCATTAGTTACTCATTTATCATATATATATATATATATTGTAAATTATTCACTCTTTGAGTGTGGAATATGGTTAATGAGAATTCTTTCATTCTTTCTATCTTGCTTCTTCTTTCTCAATTTCTCTCTACAAATGTGTGTAGTATTTTCCAGCTAGATCTATTATGTGCAGGTTCAACACATTTACAGTTATCCCTTGCCATGTGTTGACAAAACAATGGACTATACAACTTGCCCAATCAATTACCAACTAAATGTGCCACATCACATTACAGTTGTACGATCATGTGCCATGTGTTACCCTTGCGGTGGTGGCACGTGTCACCTTTGACTTTTTCCTTTGACTTTTATCTGATTTGACTTGAACTTTAACTGCTTATAAATTTTGCATATGAAATCCATTTCACTTGTTGTTTGCGTCGTTGGAAAGCTATCGCTAATCTCTACGTAGTAATGGCATTTTCGAGATAATTTGGGATGGTTGAATTTTGATCATTTTTGAACCATTATGGACCTTTATGGACGTTCTAGATCTTCCTAGACCTCTGTGAGCATCCATGGATCCTCTTGGATCATTCTTCCTCATTGGAATCTTTTTGGACCACCAAAAGTTTTTATTACTAACAACTAGGTGAGGGTAGAGTTCCCTCACCCTTTCGATCTCCATCCTTTGATTTACTTGGTTTTACTCCTTTAAGACCAACTCAAATATATTCCACATCATCTCATTGTGAAGTCATGATTCTTCTAACGAGAATGTAATGTTCCTAACTTGGCTATTCTAGGAAACATTGCTAATGTGTGTGTAGGATCAAAGGTTTACAGCATATAAATGATCATACAAATAATAAACATGACAAAGGACTGCAAATTTTGTATTATGATATCTCTATGGATTACAAAATGACCAAATGTGGTTGAATAAACTGACAATACTCGACTAGATCAATAGACAAAGGATCTTATCTGGAATACAAATAAGCAACTGCGGCTGAATTAAATAACAGCACTCGACTAGATCAAAAGACAGAAGGATCTTAGCCGAAATACAAATAAGCAACTAAAAGATAATACCCAAAATATGGGAGCACTGCGGAATCAATGAAGAATGATGGAAGACCTAGATGATTTTCCCGGTGACTAGGGTGTGTCTTTCAACACCGAAATTAGCCAACTAGTGTCTTCCTCCTGGAATACACTAAACTATCTCTCCTGAGATGCGCCTCTTCTCCTCAATGGAAATTCATAATCTACATAATGATGAATTAGGTCACTGACCCTTCCTTTATAGCTTTCCAAAACCCTAAATCATGTTGAAACCCTAATTCACTATTGACTTCCAAAACCCTAATTCACTGTTGACCTCTATTTTTAGCTCATAATGACTTAAAAGCACTTTTAACCCTTTTTAGCTCAATGTCACTTTCTGAATATAACACCTGTGACTGGAGTGACCTCTAGTAACCCTATTTACCCCTCTTTGGCCCTGGATATAGTCTACCGGGGTGGTTTAGACCATTAATCCTCCTCTCTGGAGCTCCTATTTGGAAAGGGACATTACAATCCTCTCTTCCTAAAATTGCTTTTCCTCAAGAAATACCATTCCAGGGTGCTACAACACCTGCTCACTCTCCCAAGTAGCGTCCTCTATTGGAAGCCCTCTCCATCTGATCAAACACTCTCTGATGACCCTACTCCTCAGTTTCCGCTCCTAGAACTCCAAAACCTCCTCTGAAACTAACTCCAAATGTCCCTCCTCATCCAACAGGGGAAGCTCCTCTGATGTGCTAATGAATTGTCCCACTTCCTTTTTGAGGTAAGACACGTGGAACACATTATGAATCTTGCTCCCCTCGGGAATCTCTAGCTCGTAAGAAACCTCACTTACTCAGTGCATGATCTTGTAAGGACCATAAAATATGGGATTGAGATTATTGGCCCCACTCTTCTTCAGATATGACTGTCTATAGGTTTGGAGTCTTAAGAAAACCAAATCTCCAACCTCAAAGTTGTGCTCTATCCTGTGCTTGTCCACACTTATCTTCTATCAGTTTTGCATCGTCTGCAGGTTCTCTTTCAACAACTTGAGAATATCCTTACTCTCTATGATCCAATCCTTTGCCTTGGGAGCTCTTCTTTCCCCAAATACCAAGTCTACCAAAGTGGGAGCATCATATCTGTACAATACTCGGAAGGGTGTCATACCAATGGACATGTGGAAGGTGGTGTTGTAGCAATGTTCTTCTAAATGTAACCACTTTAACCTCGTTCTTTGCTATCCTCCTACATAGTTCCTCAAATACCCTTCAAGCCACTTGTTGACAATCTCAGTCTTCCCATATGTTTGAGGGTGATAGCTGGTGCTAGGTGTCAACTCTATCCCCACCAACCGAATCATCTCTCTCCAAAATGTCTCTATGAACCGACTCTCCCTTTCACTGATTATGTTCTTCGACAACCCATAAAGTCTGAAGACCTCCCTGAAGAAAATCTTGGCTACTTGAACTGCATTGTACTCTGTCGGTATGGTGTAGAAGTGAGAAAAATTGGTCAATATGTCGACCACTACATAGATACAGTCCTTACCCTGGACCTTGGGTAGACCCATGATGAAGTCCATAGATATACTCTCCCATTTATGCTCTGGAATGGGGAGTGGCTGAAGTAGCCCTGCTGGAAGAGCATGCTCTGACTTGTTCTGTTGGCAAGTCACACACTCACTGACATGTCTCATAACGTCATGTTTGAGGCCCTTCCATGAGAACCTCTCTCTTATCTATCTGTAGGTTTTGAAAAAACCCTCATGGCCTGCTAGAGGTGAATCATGAACTGTGGTGAGGATCTTCTTCTTAAGCCCTGAATCTGGCACTAAGTAGACTCTATCCTTGTAAAATATAACATTGTCAATGATCCTACACTGGTCATCTTGTATCTTCCCATCCATCACCTCACAAGCGAACTTTTTTTTGGAATATTCCACTAACAAGTGGGATTTCTAATCTGTTGAAATCTCCATCAAAGAACATGTCGCAGGTCTCATCGATAGTGCATCGGCCACAATGTTCTTCTTCCCCTTGACATGCTCTATGTCAAATTCGAATGTTTGTACCTTCGTCACCCATTTATGTTGGTGCTCACTGAGGTCCTTCTGCTCAAATAAATACTTCAAACTATTGTGATCAGTCTTGACCACGAATTTGTTTCCCACCAAATATTGTCTAAACTTGGTCAAGGCATGCATGATTGCCAACATTTCCTTGTCATAAATGGAGTACAACCTCTCAGGTTGACTAAGCTTCTGGCTCTCCAATACAATGGGGTGTCCTCCTTGCATCAAAACTGCATCGATCCCTTCGTCGGATGTGTCACACTCTAGTACAAATGGGAAGGTGAAGTCTGGTAGTGCCAACACTAGACAAGTGCCCATGACTTCCTTCATGTGATCAAAGGCTTCCTATGATTTATTGGTCCATATGAAGGCCCCATTCTTCGTAATATATATCAGCGGTGCTCCAAGTTGAGAAAAACCCTGGACAAACCGCCTGTAATAGCTACACAGCCTGAAGAAGTCCTGATCTTCTCTTGGTGCACCTGTACCCCCTTGTGGATTGATGATGTGGCCTAAGTAAAGTAGCTATGTCATACAAAACTTGCACTTGGACTCTTTGGCATATAATGACTGTGCCTCCATGATGCTCAATACCTCATCCAGGTGCCTCATATGCTCTTGCCATGACCGGATATAGATCAAGATGTCGTCGAAGAAAACCAAGACTAATTTCCTTAACTGATCCCTGAATATACGGTTCATGCAATATTGGAATGTAGTGGGTGCATTGGTTATCCCAAATGGCATAACCAGGAACTTCGAAGTGTCCAAAATGACATCGAAATGTCATCTTCTATATGTCCTACTCTTGGATGTTGATCTGATGATATCCAGAGTGTAGATCAATTTTTGAGAAGAAAACTGTCCCATGCAGTTCATCCATCAACTCGTCAATGTGTGGGATAGGGTACTGGTTCTTGATGGTTTTCTTGTTCAAGGCTCGGTAATCAATGCACATCCTCATGGTGCCATCCTTCTTCATAACTAAGACAACTGAAGAAGCAAATGAGTTGTTGCTCAGTATGATGTGTCCCATCGCCAGCAATTCCTTGATTGCCTTCTCTATCTCATCTTTGAACCTCCTAGGATGATGATAGGGGGGGGGGGTGATCATAGGTTTGGCCCCCTCCTCCAACTCAATGGTGTGATCAAACCCCCTGTCAGGTGGTCTCCCTGGTGGAATTTCCTCAAAGACCTACTGATGTCGTCCCAATAAATTCTTGATCTCTATATGGTATTGTTTTCGACCTTATGAATCCTTCTGAGTAGGGATCAAGCATTCTGCAGTATATGCTACCTCCCCATGTCTGAATATACTCTCCATCCTCTTGGATGAAAATGACCTTGGTTCTCCTGTCGACATACCCCTTAGAACAACCTTCTTCCCATCCTAATCTATGAATCCCATTTCCAAGGTTTGGTATTTGGTAGTGATTTTTCCCAAGGTAATCATCCACTGAACTCCTAACACCACATATGTGTCTGATAGGTCAACCACATAAAATGTGTCTCTCATTATTTCATTGCCTAACTTCATCTCTAAGTTTGGAACTCTGTCTAGACACTCCACTGTGTGGCCATCTGCTACCGCAACATCNGGGGGGGGGGGTGATCATAGGTTTGGCCCCCTCCTCCAACTCAATGGTGTGATCAAACCCCCTGTCAGGTGGTCTCCCTGGTGGAATTTCCTCAAAGACCTACTGATGTCGTCCCAATAAATTCTTGATCTCTATATGGTATTGTTTTCGACCTTATGAATCCTTCTGAGTAGGGATCAAGCATTCTGCAGTATATGCTACCTCCCCATGTCTGAATATACTCTCCATCCTCTTGGATGAAAATGACCTTGGTTCTCCTGTCGACATACCCCTTAGAACAACCTTCTTCCCATCCTAATCTATGAATCCCATTTCCAAGGTTTGGTATTTGGTAGTGATTTTTCCCAAGGTAATCATCCACTGAACTCCTAACACCACATATGTGTCTGATAGGTCAACCACATAAAATGTGTCTCTCATTATTTCATTGCCTAACTTCATCTCTAAGTTTGGAACTCTGTCTAGACACTCCACTGTGTGGCCATCTGCTACCGCAACATCAAACCCCTCAAACTCCTTTGTCTGAAGTGCCCGTCTCGATACTAGTGAAGCGTCGATGAAGTCGTGCGTGGCCCCACCATCTAACAGGGCGATTGCTCATTGCCCCTGAATAATACCTCTGATATGGAGGGTATCATACCTGGGAACACCAGAAAGGGTCGCTATGACTCCTCCCTTTGCTGGTTTCCTCCTGTTAGCCTGCTCTGGAGGTTGTGGGACTACTGGAGGATGGGCTCCTGCAGGTGTCGGTGGTATACAGGGAGGCTGCTCCTCTGCTAGTGTTGACTCCTCCTCTAAACTAGTGGATCCATTGTCCTGCTTCTCCTCCTCATTGTCCATGTTGTCCATTGCTACCTCAATATAATGAATCTCTCCATTGCCCATGCACCTGTGACCTTGGACCCAAAGATCTCTGTAGCTGAAGGAAAGCTTCTTCCTCATAAGCTCTCGCCTAGTCTCATCATCCAACTTCTCCTTGCCCTTCCATTCTCTCTGGAATGGCTTCCTGTCTCGATCCCTCTAGGGCACAAATGTTTTGGAGAAATTTTTAGTCTTTGGCACTGAGTCTGCCAAATCTTGAGTGCGAAGGATGGCATTCTGCAAAGTGGGAGGCTTGTATGCCTTCACCCATCCTCTCAAAGGATCTGTGAGTCCTTCTGTGAATAGCATGATCAGCCTGGGCTCTGATATATCTATCACTGCCATGGCTACCCACTGAAACTCTGTCATGAATGCCTCTGTTGTGCCAGTTTGTCTCAACTAGGCTAGATCCCTGAAGTGTATCTTGGGATCTTTCCTGTCAAACCTGTCCATGAGCCTATCTATAAACTCCTTATAGGAGGTGATGTGACTGTAACCCAATGTCACTAGTCCATGATACCACCACTCGTGTGCCTCACACTCCAAGTGTAAGGTCGTGAAACTGATGACCTATGTCTCAGTCAGTTGGTTGATCTTATAATACGTGTCTAGCTTATGTACCCAAGCTCTGGCGGTGTATTTGGATGATCCGTCGAAAGAAGGGATTGTGAGTTTCCCAACTTTTTGGATGAAAACGAGGTTATGCCCATGTTGTTGTTGTGGTCCTCCCGTCAACGGATCTCTAGGGAAATTCTTGAGTGTGAGTCCACAGTACTCGACTAAGTTCATCTCTTGATGGAATTCACAACCCAATGTTGCATACTCCCTCCTATACTCTGCAAGGTCGTCAGCATGAGTGGGTGGCCTCTGTGCTATCGATGGTGGTGTTGCTAACAGGGGTGCCCTCTAGAAACTGGGAAACAAGGGTATGGGAATCCTACTCGCAGAGGTGTATGTGCAAGAGGGTAACTGGGGTCTATTTCCTGCTCCTGAGTTCCCTTGTGCTGCATGCGAGACTTGTGTATCTGGGGTGTCCACTCTAGCCAATCTATCAACCACCTGTGCCAAGGATTGAGACATGGTCTGTTGACTAGCTAACATACAGTTGATAACCTACATGAAAGTTGCCTCTAGATATACGGGGGCCTTTCCACTTCCCTTTGGTCACTCATATCTGTCTCCTAGCATCCTTTCTACCTCGTGCTCAACCTCACGCTCTGTCCTTCTCTTTGCTTCTCTGTGTGCGTCTTCCTCTTCCTTTGCGCTAGGAGGAAAAGGGAGAAAATCAGGCCTATGCCTTCTTTCTTGATGCCTGTTGTAAGTGACATATTCGTCACCTACATGTTCACGGCCCTCTAGGTCTTTTGTTTCACTCATTGTCTTTAGTCACAGGCTGGTAGGACTAAAGCTCTAATACCACTGTAATGTTCCTGACTTGGCTAGTCTAGGAAATGTTGCTAATGTGTGTGTAGGATCAAAGGTTTATAGCATATAAATGATCATACAAATAATAAACGTGACAAAGGAATACAATTTTTTTATTATGATATCTCTTTGGATTACAAAATGGCCGAATGCAGCTGAATAAACTGACAATACTCAACTAGATCAATAGACAAAGGATCTTAGCCGGAATGCAAATAAGCAACTATGGTTGAATTAAATAAAAACACTCGGCTAGATCAAAAGACAAAAGGATCTTAGTCGAAATACAAATAAGCAACTAAAAGATAATACCCAGAATATGGGAGCACTGCGGAATCAATGAAGAATGATGGAAGACCTGGATGATCTTCCTGGTGACTAGGGTGTGTCTTTCAACACCGAAATCAGCCAACTGGTGTCTTCCTCCTAGAATACACTGAACTATCTCTCTTGAGATGCACCTCTTCTCCTCAATGACAAGTCATAATCTTCATAATGATTAATTAGGTCGCTAACCCTTCCTTTATAGATTTCCAAAACCCTAAATCATGTTGAAACCCTAATTCATTGTTGACTTCCAAAACCCTAAATCATGTTGAAACCCTAATTCACTGTTGACTTCCAAAACCCTAATTCACTGATGACTTCTATTTTTAGCTCATAATGACTTAAAAGTTCTTTTAGCCCTTTTTAGATCAATGTCACTTTCTGAATATAACACATGTGACTAGAGTGACCTCTAGTAACCCTGTTTACCCCTCTTTGGCCCTGGCTATAGTCTAACGGGGCGGTTTAGACCATTAAACCTCCTCTCTGGAGCTCCTATTTGGAAAGGGACATTAAATGGAATAACATCTTCATGTAGCTCATCCAAATATTCTGGAGCAAAATCATCAACTACGAGAACCTGAATACTTTCATCTTCATCCATAATCATTGGAGGCTCATAAAGTTTCAAATTCTCAACATTTACGAATGAATACATTTTCATATAGGTTGGTATATCTAAATGAAAGGCATTAGTACCAATATTCTCCACGATCTTGAATGGACCATATCGGATTGGCCTTAGATTTTTACCCTCACCTTTCATTATATCCCAGTTGATATGTAACCATACTTGATCACCGACTTCAAACTGATAATCAACCCGATGTTTATCATGCCTTGCATTGTACTTGGCTTGGCTTTTCTCCAACTATTCATGTACTTCTTGATGTACCTACTGAATATTTTGAATGAACCTATGAGTTTTATCTGTATCATCATGTCAATCTTCTTTACATGCTTCTCCAAAAGAAAATTCCATAGGTGATTTAGGCAAGTACCCAAAACACACTTCAAAAGGATTTTTTTGAGTAGAAGAATGCATGGCATGATTATAGGCATGTTGTACATAAGGTAATTGCTCATCCCATAACTTAGGATTCTTGTTGCAGTATCCTCAAAGTATATGTACCACTATTTTTTTTACCACCTCTATTTGTCCATCTGTCTATGGATGAAAATTTGTGCTCTTCTTCAACTTAGTGTCGATGAGTTCCCATAAATGAGACCAAAACTTTCCCAAAAAGTGAGAGTCTCGATATGATATAATAGATGTAGGAAGTCCAAAATGAACCCATACATTGGAAAAGAACATATGTGTTGTATGTTTAGTTGTGACATGTTTATTGCATGGCATAAAAATACAATCTTGTCGAATCTATCCACAACAACATATAGATAATCATGACATGTCCTAGACATCGGCAAACCCCCTACAAAATCCATGGAGATACTTTCCCATGGCTGAGAAGGTACTAGAAGTGGTGTATATAACATCAACTTTTTGTTGCTAGGATTACTTGTGGCACACATAACACACCCTTTGATATACTTGGAAACTATTTCATTCATTTAAGGCCAATAACAATACCTTTATAACTGTTTTATTGTCTTACTAACCCCGAAATGACCATAAATGAGAGATGTGTGAGATTATCTTATTACATTTACTCTTTCATATATGGGTATGCAAAGATTTCCAAGATGATATAACAAATTGTCATGCATATAATAATCTGACTGCTAATTTTTGTGAGTTAATGCATCATATACCTCTTTAAAATTATCATCCTTAGCATATTGTTTTGTATAAATTTCATGCGCTAAAGGATTATACCTGAGTATTGTGGATGCCTTAATCATTGGTCTTGAAAACATATCAACAATATTGTTATGAATACCTTTCTTATACTTGATTACCAAATGAAATTGTTGTAGAAAACCCATCCATATGAAATTCAGTGACTGTTGTAGCTTGGTTTGTCACTACAAATACTATAATCGTTGATTATTTGTATGAATAATTGTCTCATTTCCCATTAAGTAATGTTTCCATTTCTTTACACTTTGTACCAACGTATAAAATTCCTTATTATATGTGGGATAGTTAATCACAGCTTGAGTGAAAGTCTCAAAATAATAACATATAAGTTTGTGTTGTCCCTTGACCAAGTTTTGAGGAATACTTGATCATTTTTTACTTTTTTTTGGGACTTCGATAGCCTGTCAAAAATAAAGAGCAAAGCGAAGAGGAGATTCTGGAATCTAGACCCCCTTTTTGGGTCCTTTTTGGGTTTTTGGGAATATGTAATGGGAAAGGGATGTCGGCCTGTGGGTTTACCCACGCTTAGGCCCACTTTTGTAGTGTATAAATAGACATCTAGGAAATGTAAGTAGAGGAGAATATTAGCCAAGGGATTAGTGATAGAATTAATCTATGTGATTGACTTGCAGAGCTGAGTGCAAGTGTTGTAAGTGTTGAGTGCACAGATTGTAAGGAGGCTATGTGCTATATCTACTCAAGGAAGGAGGATCTGGCGAGGCACGCGCAGATCTCTTGTCCTATGCGGAGTAGGGTTTCGATAGCTCTATGTTGTAACCAGATTGACTGAAGCTAATAAAGAATAAGAGTTGGTGGATGTAGCCCTAGGGTGGGGGTGAACCACATAAATACTGTGTGTTGTGCTTTGTTCTTATTCTTAGATGTTTTGTATTGCTAAGTGCTTAGATGTGATTAGATAGACTTGCGTATGCTTAGTGCTAGAGATGTCTATGAATGTTAAATCCGATGTGTATGAATATTCTAAGTGCTTGGTCTACCAGATATGATCTTTCTTGTTGTTGCTAAGTGCTAAAATAACCCAAACCTAAGTGACTGTTGCGATGCTTTGTTATGTCAGCGAAGTAGATCTAAGTGGAATATTGATGAATGATCTATGCTAAGTGATTGGTAAGCGATATAATCACAGATTTGTGTCCCAACTAAGGTTGCATACACCTGAGTCTTGCAACCACCCCTGCCTCTACCTTGGGTGAGACTCCATCTGCTTCACAGGTGTTGCCGAAAGGGCCGGTAGTTAGGGTTTTGTTGGTGCGATGTTAAAGCGTTGAACCCCAGGTCTGCCCCTGTGCCAACAGTTTGTCTTGTTGCATCAAGATGACTCCCAAGGGATATTCACTTACATCAGTCTGATGGTATCACTAACCATTCGAATAATCCTTGCTTGCTCTTGAAAGCAGTTTTCCATATGTCACCTTCTATTATTTTGATCTTATGCTAACCACTTCTCAAATCCAACATAGTGAAATACACAACATTCTTTAACTAATCTAACAAGTCATCAATTCTAGGAAGATGATAATGGTTCTTTACCATAATCTTGTTTAGGGCTCGAAAGTCAATACACATCCTCCACAAGACATGTTTCTCAGGAACTAATACAATAGAAGAGCCACATGGAGAGGAGCTTGGTCTAATGATTCCTTTATCGAGAAACTCCTGAACTTGCTTATTTATTTCTACATTCGGCGATCATTGATGACCTATACATTAAATTGTTTGGAAGAGGACCATCTTGCTACAAATATATTTCATGTTCGACATCCCTCTTAAGAGACAGCCCTGTAGGTTCCTAAAACAATTCATCATAATTAGATATGATGTTAACTATCTCATGTTTATGATATGGGTCACAATATGATAAATCATTGGTTATATATTCTTCTTCTTTTTTCACTATCATGAGAGCAAAATATTAACTTGCACTCACAAGTCTCTTCATTTTCCCTGTCCTCACTAAAGGAACATTAGTCTTGTTACGATGAGCTCTGAGAATATATTCACCCCGTCCTTGGAAAGATGATATTTATTTTATTTGTGATATAATATAGCCTTCATGTAAAATAGATATGGACTACCCAATACAATGTCACAAATGTCAAGAGGCACAACATCTAACCCAACCTTTGTTACACACCAAAATGTCACACTTGAGTTATGCACCCTAAGTGTTGCAAGTGTCGCAAAGTGATGTATGCACCTTGTTAAGTGTTGCATGCATTGTCGCAAGTGTCGTATGCACCTTACCAAATTCCAAAATCACTTTTCTAAGTGATGAAACCCCTTTACACCATGAAAGACATTTTCCATGAACCCTAAGTCATATTGGAGGAAGAAACCCATCATTTCAAGTCCAAAAACACACATTTTTCTTGGAAAATCGACCATTTTGGGGGAATTTATGAGGGGTGGAGCCCCTCTGGCCATGTTGGGGGAGTTCCACTTCATGGGGTGGTTCCCCCTTTCCATGTTATGGGAGAACCACTTTATAGGATGGTGCCCTATGTTAAACTCTAGGGGAGTGCCAGTCTTGTTAGAGAGGAATTGGGGATCCTCCACCTTTTCCTAAGGGCCAGATCTCGATATACGAGGTTTGTTTTGGTCGAATCCTACCCTATGGCCTTTATCCTAGGATCTAATCCCAACTTAAGGAGCCATATTCTCAACCATATCCTTCATTTTCTCATGCTGGCTGTGCCTCTTAAGCCTATATATTGAAGGTATTTCCAAGGTGAAGGAGAGAAGATTAGAGGTATCAAACCTTTGATTATGGTGGAAACATCATCATTCTGATTTCAAGATATTGATGCAAGGGATGGAAAAGGATATCTTCAAGAATTGAGTACATCATCAATAATGCTTTGTAAGTTCCTTCTTTGGATTTCCAATTAATATTAACTTGGCATATTCCCTTCAAGTTCATGTGTTCTATATTTTCTTGTATATTGTCGTTTTAGTATTTGTAGATAGATATTATTTATATAATAATCTAGAGTAGAATAAATATTTCCTTTGCTATTATTTGCAGGTTTCCATTTGAGTTGAGGAGCTTGGAGATGAAGCCTAAGGATTAGAGTAGCAAGGACGAACATCGCAACAAGATACATCACATTATTTTTCTCTCTTGATTGATTGATTGAGTTATATCTATAGGGAAAGTAGAAACCATTTGTTCTCTTTTGTCTTTGGACCAAATATAGGATTCTTGGTCCAAAGGGGAGCTTAACCTGTCCAAAGGGTAAGATTTCTCACAAAATAAAAATGGCAACTCCGTTGGGGAGGAATTTGACTATTTTGTCCTATTTTTCATCTTATATCCTTTGTTTGTGATTATATATTGCTTGTTTGATGCTTATTTCTAATATATTTCCCCTTCCCTCTTCCTTATTGAAGAGTTTATAGAGCCATTGACTAAGTCTCTGCTGAGTTTGAGTTGTTAGAAGCCATTTTTTATCTTTTTAGAAACTGGCACTCCCCTATAGTGTATACCAGGGTGCCATTAGTTGATTGGTGCTCCTAAGCCTCCTAGAGGGTGCCATAGCACTCTGTCTCTTTGGGAACAGGGGCGCTAGTCTCCCTTTTTTGGTGTTTTTGCTTTTTTATTCTTGGTTTTTATTAGTCTTCTTTTGAGAGGCATTTAACCCAGAGTCTCACGATCTGTCTTTGACTTTGTTTGATTGAAAATTTGACATTTATCACTCATTTTCATTTCATTATTTGAGATTTCATTCTTCTCCTAGTTGTGATACAATATCCCTTGGTTCATCCTTCCTCTCATTTTTCTGTTCTTCGTCTCGCAAAGATTTCAGATTGCTTGATAGTTTAGGATTTTTCATCAACTACAATTTGCAAAGGTTGTTTGGTATTGAGCCTTTTTTGTCTTCATTGAAACACCTCACTTTTCTGGATGATTAGGACTCTTTTGTTTACCACAACCCAGCTTTGAGTGTTTATTCTTTCCGCTCATTCTTTGAGGATTTTCATGAGTGATTGTCTCTTTTTATTTTTCATTATTTGGGTTCTTGTCTGAACATATGTTGGAATCATTCTAACATTTTGTGTTCTTTGAGTACTTGTCAACTTTTTGAGTCCTTGATTTAACAATTTATATCACACTTGGTTTATCAGTTCTCGTCAATTTTGAGTGCACTTTGTTTGATTCCTTTTTGCTTCCTTTTTCTGTGTCGGACATTGATTTATTTCATCTCATTTGAAATTTGTGAAGCATTAATTTTTTTTCCATATCTCATTGCATTGAATCAAACGAAAATAATTTGCATTCTAAATATTTGGGTGGTTCATTTTTGAGCTTGTAACTGCATTCAAAGAGTTTTTATCTTTCTTGATTTGAAATTTGTAATTATTTTCTTGAAACCTCCTTCCCATAGATAGCTTTCATCGAAAGAAAAGATTGCATTTGCATTCATATTTTTATTTTGAAGCATTCTCAGAGTCAAGTGTCACACATCATAGTGAAGTTGCATCTGTAATCCCTTTTGAGTAACAAATAACCATAAAAATAACAAGTGTGTAATCTAAAATCAGCTAGACCTTTTCTTTTATAGAAAACCAACAAGTCTAGGATTTTAGGGCCTTGGTTGTTGGGTGGAGAGTAAATTCTCCAAATCCAATTACACGAGATTGTAGAATACTAGAGAGTGTTTAAATCCAAGTAGTAACAATTGATGTTTGTTGGAAGAGCTCCTCTTACACGAGAGTTAAATACGAGGTCAAGCGACGCAACGGTTTGAGATCTCCCCTCTTTTGTTTGCCTAGTGGGACTACAACAAGTATGTAGCTTTGAAGAGTGCCAGGTTCTCGGGGTGAAACTACTTCTTCTTAGTATTTGGGTAGTGTATTTGTGTCCACCATTCCCAATTCCATTTTCTTAGTCTTGATTGTCGATTGGTTACCCGCCCGCCTCTCTGTTGTGAAATTGATAAACATAGTTGTTTTTCCTAGGTTTCTACACGGGTGACTGAAAGGGGGTCTCCTTCTTCAGAAGGTTCCTTCTAGTACCTAAGGAAGACATCACATCACACTTACAATACCTCTGTATGGTGGCCCCATGAAGTGAGGGTTAATTTCATCGGGAAGGGTTTTTTTTGGAGGTCAGGGTAACTGCTTCTCATATATTTGTTGACGGCCTCATCTCTCATCTCCGGAAGATCCCTACTTCCTTTGTTTGTTTTCTCTTATCTCATACAAAATTTGATAGTGTGTTCTCTTTGATTTAGAAATCCCTTAGGTTTGAGTCTATGTCTATGGAGTTAGTTCCCGGAACTACCAACAAAGGGACCCTTTTTCCCGAGGAACCGTTTGTTTTTCCTTGTGTGGAACTAATTGGTCCTCCTTATATTGCCACTTTGACTCTTCCTGCACTCATTATTGGCTTATTGGTCTGGTTGTTTTCCACTCCATTGAAAGTAAATGATCCTATTGCTTTGTTCGTAAACACTCCACCCTAGTACCATCAACCTCACATCGATCCCATGCCTTCTTCTCCCGTGTGGTATTTTTCTCATTCTTCCTCTTCGCCTAGTGAAAGATTTGTAGCTAGTAACTAGGTGGATAAGAAGAAGACGAAAAATAAGCTAGGGGGGAAACTTCCAACCACTGTAGGACATGTTGGAAGCAATCAAATAGCTACTTTTCATCATGCTAGGAGTGTTTATAATGTCGACAAGTCTACCATACACATCGCAAGACCAAATTCCCTTGCATTTTTTTTAAGGGTGACCACCTTCTTAAGGATTTCCCTGGTATTCCAAAGGTTGTAGAAGTGTGGTCTCAGGGTTCTAAGGGTTCTCAACTCATGTCATCAGTTGTTGCAGCTCATGCTGGTGACAACCCATCAACTAGTGATAATCAGGCTGGAAGTAAGAAAGGTATAATTACAACTAATGGAATAAAGTCGACATAAATAAAATAACATTACTAATGTAATATGCCCCAATTAATGGGTAATGAGGCAATATTAGGGATTAACATGCCCCTCCCCTTGAGACAAGTGTTGTCCGCAATGCTTGAGTAACTATGGATGCTTCTGTATAAAAGACTCATCTTCCCAAGTGGAATCTCCAGCCGATAGTTAACTCCATTTAATGAGATACTCTGAAATGGATCTATTCCTCAGCTGGCAAATTCTTGTGTCAATGATGGATGCATGCTCCAATATGATTTTTCCTTCCTCGTCAAGTTCTGGAAATACAGTTTGAACTGGGATCTTGTCACCTATAACCTTCTTTAAGAATGAAACATGCAAAATTGGGTGTACTCGTGAATATGCAGACAACTCCAATTTGTATGCCATAGTACCAATCTTTTGCAACACCTTATAAGGTCCATAGTACTTTGGTGATAATTTATTATCTTTCTTGGCTTGCTTGAGGGACATCTGTTTGTATGGTTGTAGTCTTAAAAACACCCAATCCCCTACTTCAAAACTTCTTTCACTATGATGTTGATCTGCTTGTTGTTTCATGTGATTATGTGCCATGGCCAGGTTGTCCTTTAAGATTTGGAGAACTTGTTGTTGATTCTCGATGTGATCTTCCACTGCTTCA
>SNQJ01S0000127.1:315736-330103 GCA_010110895.2 Picea sitchensis
CCACTTAAATGTTCAAGTACAAGATGATTCAAAATGAAAATGTCTCCTTGGTATATATAGGAGACTAGGAGGTATAATTACAACTAATGGCCTAAAGCCGACATAAATAAAATAATATTACTAATATAATATGCCCCAATTAAAGGGTAATGAGCCAATATTATGGATTAACACAAAACCATTACTATTGGACTAGGTTAAAATAAAACAACTCTTTCATGCAAGCTATTCCACAACATGTTTGGTATATCATTTCATGGAATTTTAAAAACCTATTTATAATGGAGATAGACCTGTGACAATTTTTATTATTTATATAGAATCACTTCAATACGACATCATATAAAGAAGTTATTAGCAAAACATTGTTGGGTAGTTTAAGCTAGCCACCACTCCTCAGTAGGTAAAAAAGTGAATTTTTATTTGTTTATATTTTCATTGGATTTGTGTTATATGCACTATTTTTCACTTTTTTCAAATTTCATGGGTGAAGTGATCTTGATCACCTCTCTTATTCCATTATATCACATATCATTGCAGGTAAGTGCAATTGTTTTTTCAGGTCTCAGAAGGATTAAGAAGGTCAATCATGAAAAAGGGATTTTGGAAGACAATATTTTGAAAAGGGCATACCACCATCCAACCAAAAACAATGCAACATCATTTCATGTTGATTTTATGCAACACAAGAACCTTGTGAACCCTTTTTGAAACATAGAAATTGTTGGCCCTTGACCAATTTTTGGACACCCTTGGTCATGTTTGACCACTTTTGGGACTTCGACAGGCTGGTCGAAGATGAAGCGCCCAGGCGAAGCGGAGATCACATGATATTTCCTACTTTTATGGGATTTTTGGGTTTAGGGTTTATGTAAAGGGTATGGGATGTCGGCCCATGGGTCTTACCCATGTTTAGGCCCCCTTTTTAATGTATAAATAAGTAGCTAGGGAATGTAAGAAGTAGTTACTAGTCATTGATCAGCTTAGTGCATGGCTAGTTTGCTTTGAAGCGTTGAACCCTTGGTCTACCCCTGTGCCAACAAATGGTTCCATTGCGAGGACTTGAAACTGTGATTGTTTGGAATTGAAGAAAAGAGAAATCTGTGTGCATAGATATGTTGTTGTAGTGCGCAGTATTCCACTTGACTTGTGAATCTCTGTGATAAGAATGGAATCGGATCTGAAGAAAAGAGGTAATATCTTAGAGATTTGTGCTATGATAAAGGTAAGATAAGTGGAAATTTTTGTTTCGAAAGAATGGATCTAGGTATATTTGATAGATTTCGCACTAGTCTGAAAACTAGGGCACAACTAGCAGAGACAAGATTTGATAAAGTTAATGACAGATATGTTATTCCTATGCATAGAAAGAATTTTTGGACTAAAAAGTGGATGCACGATCCTAGAAAGAATTTTTTGCAGGTCCATCACTGTGATCCCAGTGCACAGTACATGAAAGGTTGGGGATTGTTTAAGAGAAAGAGGGGATTGACTCTTTGTTATAGTTGCAGAAGATTGGGACATATTTATAAGGAATTCCCTGGTACAGGTCCCATTTGTTTTTGTTGTAAAGATGTTGGTCATGAAGATTTGGATTTCCCTAGAATGATTGTTAAAGTCAAGAAGATGAACATGAAAACCATGAAGAAAGTTAAGAGACTAAGAATATACTAGAAAACCAGAAAAAATCAGAGGTTATATTATTACAGATGAAAAAAAAATGGAATGATCATAGAGACATCAGTTTACCAGAGATTTTAAAAGAGAAGAAGTGCATAAAAACAAGAATAGGAGACTTCAACGTAGTGTGTATTGGATGTAGAAACACAGGCGAACATTATGCCAGAAAGTACCTAGGAAATTTTGGGGAAGCCTGCTATGATTCCTTCATTGGGAGGAATAGGATTGTTTAAAGGAAATATGATAACCCTATGTGGAAGACTTACTCATGTACCTATGAGTGCTCATGGAACATCGACAAAAGAATAATTTGAGGTCATTAAGTTTGTTGAGAACAATGTTTCTTTTGCACTTTTGTTAGGAAGGACTTGGATTGAGAGAGATCAGATCCGAACGAAAAAAGAAGAGGAAGCTATAGAACAAAAAAATAAAGAATTAAGGGATTTCATGGCTAGGAGAATAGTGCGCTTAATAGAAGAACAGGAGGACAAGTCGAAGCAACTGAAGGCTAGAGACCTGGCTTCCTAAGTTGAAAGAACGCAAGAAGTCTTAAAAAACTTATCCATGTAGAAGAGAAGAAAACCTACTCTTGAAACAGTAAGAGAAGAAGTATTGCCCTCAAACCCTGTGAAAGACCCTCAACAGTGAAAAGTTACTATGATAAGTAAAGATAAGAAGAAGAATGGAAAGAGGAATCCAGTGACACAGATCACAAGAAAGAAAGAAAGAAAACGCAGTAAGAAGAAAGCAAAGCTATAAAAATTGCACGAGGTTCTAGTGAAGACTTTGTAGGAAGCAGGCTTGCAGAACTTGAACCTCGCTAGAATAGCAGAATAGCACAGACTGGCACTTCGCCATGGTGAAGAAATATGACCATTGGAGGCGCCTCGACGATTAGAATGACACTGCAGAACTAGGGATGATTTTAAGGATGAAAATTTATTTTAAAATGTAGAAACCTTGGCGAATCTTACTAATCCTTCATATGTCAACTATAAATGTTTGGCGATAGTTTTGTAAAAATATTCAAATTTTTTATTATTTTATATAGTTTTAATAAATATTTGGTGATTTTTAAGGTAAAATAGTTTTATCCTATAGAATTTGGGTGAATCATTTTTAACATAGTGAATCTCGTTTTTGGAAAAACCATGGAAAATTAGACCATAAGCGAAATTTAGCCCCTAAAATCATCCCTGTGGACTAGAACAGCTAGAAACGCAGTTATTGCTAGAAAGATCGCCATTGGACTATTGGGACCGTGCCATAATGGATGGAATCGTATTTATTAAGGCATTCCTGCCCGTTGGATGAATCTATTACGACATTGTCTCTTTAGTCTATCGCATGTCTCACTGGGGACACTTTTGAAAATTGTGATTATTCAAGCCCATAGAGAACTAATTTTTGTCACACTGTGCATTTGAGACCTCACCAACCACTTTGTTTACCTTGAGCATCTATTCACCTATCCGAGATATCTGATCTAGAGCGTGCATGTTGGATGACCTTAGCGTAGTAGAGAAGTTTGTTGAGGATATCCTCATAGACCTTATGGCTGAGAAGGTCAGGTCTGCTGGAGCATAGGCCTCATCGATGAGAGGATTTCAATCATCCCCGTCGACTGTACATCGACCTGGTCCATCCTGAACAGCGACAGAGAAAATAAGTAAGCACCACGATGACCTGTCAAATGCGAAGCTCATCCTGTCGGTCTTGCCCAGCTATATCCTGCCTCTGGCTGGCGTCGTTAGTCGTGACAACGTCCCAAGAGATTTTGACTATACACTGATCATTGTGTACCTCCCAAAGGGGATATGCACAGTTGGACTGCAGTTGAGACAAATTATGATGCTCAAGATCAGTGATTTCAACTTAGGATACCGCAAGAATTATGGAGTGATTGCACCACATAAGTACTTAACAAAGACAATGGGGAAGAAGCTGAAGATAGTCCCCCATTCATGAACCATGGACATCGAAAGATCAACAATCCTTAATTTGATGAATATACCACACTTTGTAAGACATCAAGAGGTTAACACCTGCGTTAAACTCCTCATGTCATGCTTCCATGGTAGGTACTTGTGGTTGGATAGGTAGATCATTATAGAGCCGACGTTGATCAACTGGATCACTAGATTGGGCATGCAGGGACCGAACCCTCGGGAATTTTACGCAGGGAAGGCTGCAGATCGTGCCCTTGTGCAATGAATAAAGGACACCTATGGTGTTGTGGAGAAAGGGAAGTGGGGATACAAGGTAGACGCCATCCAAAATGGCGCAGTGTGCCTAGATTTCTAGTTGATTTTTCGTAAGCTCATCAGGAAGAACATATCGATGCAGGTCACAAGGCTTATCATCGACCTCGCAGGAAAGTGCGTCGAAGGGATGCAAATGAACTGGGTGAGCTATCTCGTCAACCAATTGGATCAAGCTTGTTGTGAAGAGCAAGACCAGGGATACGAGTTTAACTTCAGCTGGTTGTTGATTCTCATTGCCTTTGTCTCTTGGGAGATGTCAGAAGGAGAAACATTCCCTGAAGTTGAGTTGTCTGAACCACTGGCTGCGAGGTTCACCACCTTGTGGTACTCGAGTGATATGGAGAAGCAGTGGAGTCACGCGATCCATTGATTCATTCCCCCGAATGAATCCAAATATAATTCATTGATTTAGACCACTAGAAAAGTTCCACACAGACATACACTTCATTTACATCACTGCACATAGGGATGAAACCAAGGAGGAGATGAAGTCATACTATAAATTAAACGATGAAGACATGGAGGAGATAACTAAGGAGTGGTCGACTAAATTCCTTGTACGAGTTGAACATACGAAGCTCTCCAACCCCGATATCATCAGAAGTCCTATGGTCACCCAGGACAAATATGATGGACCCAGCAACAGCAAGAATAAAAATAAGGAAGAGGTGCAGGAAATAAACAACACATCGGAGGAAATTGCATCAAAGTCACCTGGAGGAGGAGGAGATGATGAAGTAGACAAAAAAGAGGACGAAGGGGAAGAAGAAAAGCAAGAACAAGGTAAAGAGACACTGCCTAAAGATCCCCTTACAGAATCCGAGACGTCAACGAAAATAAAGGTTTCTCCAAAGAAACGCTCAGCGCGGAAGAAGTCACGAGCAAATAAGCCTCAATTACAGGCTGTACTTATGGTGGATGATATTGACCTCATCATCGCAACTGTATCAGATACCTTAGAGGACATTTTGCAGTGAAATGAAGCCAAAGAGGAGACAATGTATGACAGGATTAAGGCAGAGCTCAAAGGGGTACAACATGCTCTCTATTCGAGCCGCACAGTGTCTACTACATTATTGTCATCAGGGGGTATAGAAGTAGTAGATGAGCCTACCCAACTATGAAGATTAGTAGATGCGACAGAGACTCACCTTCGTCAAGTACATGAGGAAAAAGAACAGGCCAAAGAGGCCTTGAAGCAAGCAAAGGAGGAAGCTATAGAGAAAATTCAAATTGCGAAGAAAGATAAAGATGACCTCCGAGCGAAGTTTGAAGAGGACAGAGAGAAGATCCAGAGAGAGAAAGATCAGTTTCTTGTGGAGAATATTGGAGTTAGAGAATAAGTCACTCAAGCACTTCAATCTGTGCCAGGATTAGCACATATGGAAGAAGAGAAAGCTGAGAGCCAAGTGGGGAAGCTCACTGAAGCCATTCAACAGCTTCAATAACGAGTAGTAGAACTGGAATTGCAAGCAGTGTCGAGCACTCCGCAGGAAGTGCGAGATCACAAGGAAGAAACTTCTAGGAGTGCAGTTGAAAGAATCAACATATTGGTGTTATAATGAAATAAACTCAGTAACTGAAGTGCGCTGATCTATGAGTGCCTTGGAGAGGACCCAGAACTAAGAATATTAGAAGCACATCTTCAAGAGGCAAAGAAACAAGCATCGACAATGAAAGCTTAGCTGAAATTGCTTTCAGTGGTTGAGAATATGAAAAGGTCACAGGAACAACCCGCACTTTAGCAGTAGATCCGTGCCATCCATAGTAGAGTCATGGAAGTGACCCAGATGCTCCAGCCGGTACAGGAAAAAGCTTGCACACTTTTTGAGGATATCGAGGGACAAGGTGCACAGCTGGAACAAGTGGTCATGACAGTGGAACAATGCTTGGAAGATCTGTCATCGAGAAAGTCATTCAGGAGTTCATCGAGCAGGAGACTTTGGCGAAGCAACATATCGAGTCATCTCGAGCCAAGATCGAGGCCTTAGAAGAAGAATTTCCCATATCAGAGTGACTCGAAATGAGTCACAGGTGAGCGTTGGGGGCTTGTTGGCCCTCGACCAATTTTTGGAGACCCTTGGTCGTGTTTGACCATTTTTAGGACCCAAGCGAAGTGGAGATCGTGGGATCTCGCCCCCTTTTACAGGATTTTTGGGTTTAAGGTTTATATAATGGGTATGGGATGTCGGCCTATGGATCTTACCCATGTTTAGGCCCCTTTTGTAATGTATAAATAAGTAGCTATGCAATGTAAGAACTAGTTACTAGTCATTGATCGGCTTAGTGCATGGCTAGTTGGCTTTGTGCACGAACGTGTTAAGGCTTGCAGAGCTAAGTGAAAGTGTTTTGTAAGTGCTTTGTGCATAGACTATGTAGAGGCTCTATGCTTGGACCTAACTCAGGGAAGGAAGATCTGGCAAGGTGCGCGCAGATCTCCTGTCCTATGCGGAGTTGGCTTTGTGGCTCTGTGCATGTAAGAAGATTGGAAGAGACTAATAAGAAGAGAAGAAGAGTTCATGGAGATAGCCCCATGCTGGGGGTGAACCACGTATATCTTGTGTTGTGGTTTCTTTGTGCGATGTGGTTGATATGTTATTGATGTGATCTATGCTTAGTGTTGTAATCCTTGTGTATGTTAAATGCATCTGATGTAGTAGCTTAGTGCTTAACAATATGAATGTAGGTTAGATCTATTCCGATGTTATGTGTTGGATGGTTAGATGTTCTTAGACCTTGATGAATACTGCGTTGTTCTATAATTAGGGTTTTTACCTACGATGTGAACAAAGGTCAAAGACTAATGAATGTTAATTGCTAAGTCCTCTATTAAGTATTGTGATCAAAGATCTGTGTCCCAGCTAGGTTGTAGACACTTGAGTCCTACAACCCCTCTTGCCTCTACCTCGGGTGAGACTTCATCTACTTCGTAGGTGTTGCCGAAAGGGTCAGTAGTAAGGGTTTTGTTGGTGCATTATTCAAGCGTTGAAACCTGGGTCTACCCCTGTGCCAACAAGAATTTTGTGTGCCTTTGTTGCAACACAAGAACGTTGGAAGCCTTTATTGCAACACAAGAAATTTGCAAGTCTTTTCTACAAAAATAGGTAGTGTCATTGCTACAAAACCTATAAGTTATATTGTTGTAACAACTCACAGTTGCTACAAAACCAACCTGTCGTAATTGTTGCAACAACGACCAAACACGTGGTTGCAACATCAATTAGTCATGTTGTTGCAACACCAATTAGTTACATTGTTTCAACACTGACCAATCATATTTCTATGACACCTCACAAAAGATGCAAGACCGAAATAGAAGCTATGACACCTCACAATTTTTTTGCTGCAATATAGAAGGTGCCACAACCACATAGAAGTTGTGACACATAATTGTTGTTGTAACACCTACCATTACATAGTTATTGTTACACCATTTCTACTACCCATGTGTTGCTACTCTTGTCTTATCGATGGATCAAAATCAAGATAAATGAGGAATTGGTTTGAAGGAGAAGTAAGACCATTGTTACAAATATCAAGTTCCACTACCCTTGCTACACTTGAATCCCTTTTGTTCATTCATCAATACCACAATATGTCTATTCATTTTCTTCGTGTTAGTTTGAAATAATTGCATATTGAAGTTCATGAAGTTCCTTTGATTATGTGGCTTCCCTTGTAGCTTGATATTTTCCTTATAATATATTTTGTATAACTAGGTCTATTAAGTCACAACTTTAGCCTCATTGCTTCCTAATTCCTGCTCCAACCATCCATAGCCCATGTAATAAATCCACTCAACTAACTGACAATGTTGAGCTTCATTTTTATCCCATTCTCTTCCTAATAAATTTGATGGTGAAAACCCATCTCAGGTGTCACACCTTGGAATGACTGAAAACTAGCCTATCGACATGCTTTCATTGGAAATAAAAATTTATGACCGTGAAAACTCTCTGGGAACAGTTAGATAAATCTTTTTTGAAGAATTGTTTACTGGAAGACAAGGTTTGTAACTAAAAATTAAACATTCATTTTCAAGTTTTAGTTGCTCTCTTAATAAATATTCCCAAGTTTCACCACTCCATTAGAAGGTTGTTCCAGATCTAAGTCTACAACTCACATTGTGATCCAAGGTCGAAGCTTCACATTATTCTTTCTCGTAGAATTTTAGATCAATGTGGACCATCGTAGGATATCATACACTTTTTGTAAATCTCACGGAGTTCTTAGGTGTGTGCAGAGATGCTAATTTTTCGTTTATTTAATCTAAATTCATTGGATGTTATGGATTTGTATTTGGAAAATTACATGATCCTCTGTCCTACATCCTCATCTTTTTCCATTTCTTGGGGGTGGAAAATATCACCAGATTGAGGGGGTACATCATCACCTTTACATCCCATAACATATTCTAACTATTCTTGTTCAACTCCATTCCAATATCCATGGATGAGAAGGATACCAAGCTTCCCTATTACTTCTCTAAAATAATAAAGAGCCTTGTTGTTGCCACACAAGAACCAGTAGTAATAACAATAGAATACCTTGTTGTTTTCACACAAGAACCAACATTAAGAGAATAAGAAGGCATTGTTGTTTCTCCACAAGAACCAACAACACAAAAATAAGCAACTGACAAGGACTAGCCTAAAAAACTGTTGAAAAGGGATAGCATTCTCCTCTAATATCCAACATTTTCTAATGTTGTGTCTCTCTTGAATAATCCATTATCATTTTTAGGTCCACATAACTAAACCAGAATTCATACTGCATTAAAGATGGCTTTGAGAAACATATCTTCCAGCAGATCATATCCCATTTCCAATATTTCTTTCAAGGTACATCTTATGTCAATATTAAAATTTCATAAAAAGATAGTGTGTTGCATGAGGACATGCAACATCCTCAATTTGGGGGAGAGGGTATGGACTATTTTGCACTCCACATTTAATGTAAGACTGTTGTAGCTGAGGAGAACATATTATTTTTCTCTAGGAAAATGTTTTGAGTTTGGAGTAATGATTGTTGTGCATTCCAAACGTAACAAAACAATGTTTTCTTTTCCTTTCCAATTGATATAAAAGTATTCAATTTGAGGGGATAAGGGAACACTTTTACCAAGAGAGGAATATACTTCTCCAGAAGAACCTCATGATATTTTTTGCAACACAGTTGTTGTAATACCATTGTTGCAACACAACTACTGCTACACCATTGTTGCAACACAAGAAAGATGCTACTCATTTATTTTTCTATATATTCTGTAGAAAAATATTTGTTTATAATATCTCAAGATCTTTGCATTAGATAGTCATTTTTTTTGGTTAAGAGAAGAAATAAAATAGGACAAGTATGCTTGCAAAATTTCACAGAAAATTTGTTTGTAGTTTGAGAGAAAATGGCTAAATAAGTTTTTTGCAATACCTCCAAGTTTTTTGCAACACCTCCAAGTTTGTTGCAACTCCTCCAGTTTGTCTACAACAACTACAAGTATGTTGCAACTCCATCAGGTTTGTTGTGGATTCACTTGAATTGCTTGATGATGCTAATTTTGAAGTTTGAAGGATGGTTCATGATAACTTATAGAAAATGGAAAAATGTTAGGAATAGAGAAGGGTAGGCATTGGAAAGAGAGAATCATCCATACATCGTGATTGATATAAATTTAATGGGTTGCATGAGGACATGCAACATATTGTATTTGAGGGAGTTGAAGGCCATCATAAATGTCATCATTTTACATCATCTTTACCCTAGTTTTAATCCATTTTCACCTATCTATGACCATGCATTATCTCGTTCAAATGTTTGTGTGTGGGACTTAGATGCAAAGTATTTTCCATCACATTTCCTTAGCATTTTTTAGAAATTATGGTTAAATATTAGAGAAATAATATATTTTGCATTTATCTTTGAAAAATGGTTTAGTCTATTGATTATGGGAGAACCAGTGGTCGTTGTTTTTTCTCTAGGCATATTGGGATGTTGTTGCTCCATGGAAAATAGTATGGCTCTGTAGAAATGAATAGTCAACCACCACCGACCATGGAAAATATATTCAAATATAAGTTATATTGTTTAATTATGAATAATGGATTTTCCATGTGCATAAATCCATATTTCTACGATTTCATACTTTCCAATTTAATATGGGTAGCTACAATTTATTTGTCATATATCTCGAACTATGATGTGTTTTGACCAATTTGTTATAACCTACTTCTTGGAATTCAAATTTGACTTCAAATACATCCTAAATTGAAGAGGAGTTAGAAAGAATCTTGAAATTCTTAGACAGTTGTTAGCAAGAATTATGTTTTTATTTGCAAATTGTTAGCAAAATATATGAGAAACTTGTGGATCTCATTTAATATTTGTTTCAAACAAATCTATTGTATGTATAAAAGAGAGTTCCTTCTCCATTCTATGAGGACGCTTACAACACAATTCCAATTTATGACGGAATAAATTATATTTCCCAAATTCTCATTTTAATTTAGATTATAGTATGTAGTTAAATTAATTAATTTATATTTTATTTACTTATTTAATTTATTTATGTTGTAGATTATTAATAGAGTAATTCATTAGTTAATCGATTATTTTTTCAAACAATTCTTTGTGGTATCATTAAATTTATTTCTCCAAATAATTATTCATGAAGGATTGGATTTATTTAATCATTAATTTATTTATGAAATTGATTATTCACGTAAGATTGCATTTACTTATTTATTGCTAATTTCTAGTTAAGATAATTGCATTTTAAATTGGCTTTTCATTCCTTCATGTTTTTTAATAAATGTGCCTAATGTAATGATTACATTTGTTGTAGTGAGTGAAAACAATGATCAATTTGGCAAGGACTATATTTCCCTTCCTACAATTTCTTAGGATTTATTTTCTGCAAACTTGATTAGATTTCAATGTATGAAATTTCAATTACATTTGAACCGTGGTTACAACACTAAGTTATTTCATCTTGACTGAATAAGTTTAGTTTCAATTTCAATTACATTCAATAGAAGTTACAACATTGCGTTCTTCAAGGACAGTTGAATTAGATTAGTTTTCTTTCATTTCTCGCAATCTCAATTACATTCATTCGAGGTCACAACACTAAGTGCCTCTTTTCCGGTTGAATTAGATTAGTTTACTTTCTTTTCAGTATAGGTGGATTTTATTTCCTACAAGTATCTTTAGTCACTTTAATTTTTGCAAGTTCATAGAATCCTTACCAAAACTTGTGAGCTATCTCTACTTTCCTAGAAAAAGTAATCATTGATGCTATGACTACTGTATAGAAAACTGGTGGAAGCATAGAAGTGCAACCTACATATACAATACACGGTAACTTATAAGTTCCATACAAATCTTTGATTGATAATTAAATGCACAGTCTTTCTAACTATCTTTCTGAGAAATAGAAATGTAATTAAAAATCCTTTCACAGTGCTTCCATAAATTCGATAATAATTTACAATTATGGATACATATTTCCTACTAATATTTATTAGAGAAGAGATAGGAGAAATATCATACCTCTTAGTAGTTGGATATCCCATTTTTTGGAATGCTCCAAATTCTACTAGAGCTTCCAAATCTAGGTCGTTAACAAAACAAAAAAATCTTTGAATGGGGTTCTAGCGCCATGCCAAATGTCTCCATAAAAGGAAATGAACAAATATTTGGAATATCATGTACAAGATGTTGAAATGATCTTAAAACTATTGGAAAAGAAACAACTATATGAAAAAAATCACAAATGTTCCTTTGGGGTTCAAGAAGTGTAATATTTGGATCATATTGTATCTCATGAAGGTGTCAAAGTGGACCCTAACAAAATTAAATTTGATTGATAAGTTTTATGTGGTGAGAGTTGTTTTCAGTATTCGGAGAAACCACAACAAGTTCATTTGTTTGTCGATGTTTCAGATCCATATCAGGATCCATCTTTAGGATATGACAAGAAGGCTGAGTAAAACCATAAGATGAGCAGTAATAAATACTAGCGAGGGAGGGAAACCTAAGGGTCTGTTATCTAGAACACAATTTGTTTTTATTAAAATTAAGGTTTAATAATTAACAAGTAGTGATGCTTAATACTAAAATTAATATTGAAAAATTAGGGTTTTAATAGTGTTAGTTGGATTATATGGACGCTCACAAATTTTATTAAATAATTTTTCCTTCAAGAAAAACCCTAGAGAATAATAATAAAGATATAGTATTATAATTATTGATTAGGGAAAATAAATTTGGTTCTTTAATGTAAGGTTAATTAATTATTAATATGTACTAAGTATATTATTAGTATTGAGGGTAAAATTCTTGAGTAAAAATATTAATATTAAGGGAAAGGTTTAAATAATAATAATAGTATTGTAGGTCCTTCTAACTAGAAATTAGTTATTAGATTTGAAGATTTCTGGTTAAAATGTTATTGAAGGTTATTTATACTACTATTAGTATTGTGATAAAAATAAAATGATTAAAATAGCTTAAGAGAGGATTTCTTTTAGATAATATTAGTTATTAACAAAAGTTTTACTACTACAAGTGTTTGTATAAAGGTAGAAAGGAGGAGCTAGGGTGAGTATAAAGCTAGGGAAGCAGTAAGAGGGGAGACATTTTCAAACAAGAAACAATAAAAACAGAAGGACAAAGGAGAACAAGGAAAACCAGAACAAACATGGGTCTTCTTACCTATTCCTTCAGTTGTGAATCAAAGGGATCCAACTTTCACTGATTTCTAGATCATTGTCTCTATTTAGGTTGCCAGGATGCTTCACGATTTCAAACTTGTTGTGGTTTCTCCAAACTATTAAAATTAAATCTATGATGGAATGGATAATTCCTAAAACCTTGAATAATATTAGAATATTATTATGATTGACAAGTTATTACTATAAGTTTTTCAAGAATTATAGTCAAATAAAAACACCTCTAACATTATTAGAAAAGGAGGCATTTTCTTGGACTCAATAAGAAACCAATTATTTTGAAAACATTAAGGAAGATGTGAGTACAATTCCTATCTTAGTCATGCCTAACTTCAAAAAAACCTTTATTCTTGAGTGTGATGCCTTAGGAAATGACAGTGTTGCAGTTTTAATGCAAGAGGGAAGGCCCCTTGCCTTTGAAAGTAGCAACTTTAACGTAAATAACTTACTCAAACACATTTATGAAAAGAATATGTTCACCATATTACATGTAATTGAGAAATGGCACCCTAGCCTAATAGGAAGACACTTCAAGGTAAAAAAAAATATGATAGTTTGAAGTACTTCTTGGAACAACGATTATCTTTAGAAGATTAAAAGAAATGGGTTAAAAAAAATTTAGGTTATGACTTGAAACTATCTACAAAAAAGGAAAAAAAATATGTTGGCAAATGAAATTTCAAGGAAAGAAGAAACATGAGGTTTACTTTGTGTTATTTCCATTTTGCAATATAATTCGGTGCAAGAAGAAACAATATAATGGAAGAAATATTAGAAGGTATAAAATACCATTCAATAATTCTACAGGAGAACCCACACACGTTAGATAATTGGTTTTGGAAGAATGATTTGTTGTAGCATCATGATTTCCTATAATTATGTAAGAATTCCCAACTCAAACATATGGTCCTTTTGGAATTTCACAGTTCTCTCCTACGAGGACATTTAAGATTTTTGAAATCTTACCATAGGATCAAGAATGATTTTTTCTGGGAAGGTCTTAAAACTGATTTTCAAAACTTTAGGATTGAATGCATGGTCTACCAACAAAATAAGGGAGACACTATCCAATAACCGGGTCTCCTATAACAATTAGTTATTCTAAGTCAATGTTGGGAAGAGGTTTTTGAAGAACCAATCTGGTGTATCCAATATAAATAGGATAGTACACAATAATCCATTAAGGATAAAGTATGAATGATATATGAGATTATTGACAATACAATTAATTATTATAGTACCATATATATAAATAGAAATCTTGCAAGAAATTATAGCAACTATTCATGAAGAGATGTGCCCCTTAATTAAATATTGTTATTATATATATATATATATATATATATATATATATATGCTACATTGCCTTCACCTTAAAAATGCTTTGTTCTCAAAGCATGATTACTAAAAGGCTTCTTGTTAACTACCATTCTAGCTCACAATGTTATCTTAAGATCTTTTGTGCTTGTAACTACGACACTTGACAAAACAATATCATATGATTTATGAATTCCCAAGTAAAATTGTTGCATCAAATGTGAATCGATCCAGCCCAAGTTCATCTTTAATGGAATTTTTTTTCGATAGACTGTTTGGATGGAAATTCTAATTTTCGGCTTCCACACAAGTTTTCGATTTTGTCTCTCTTCATTTTCAAATTTGTAGTTCGTTTGTCTGGGAAAAAAAATGGTTTATAT
>SNQJ01S0000127.1:330110-356652 GCA_010110895.2 Picea sitchensis
GATCTTGTTGTCATACGTATCGATTCTTATGATTTGGATGACTATAAGGCATCCTAATCTCTTGTGATTGTTCCTTGGAACCATCTTCTCCTTGTAGTGATTTGTTAATATCAGCATTTTTCTGAATTTGAGTACCGACTGACTCTGTATTGGTTCCCAATTTTGAAGTCTGGATTTGTACCTCTGATGATGTAACTATTTAAACAATTTCAGTTATTGTTTATTTATCAACTTTTGATTCCTTATTGGTAAGTTTCTCTACCATTTCCTGTAACAACTTCATATCATTCTTTAGCTTCTTGATCTGTGTAAGTAAGCTCTAATTATGAATCCTTAAGTGTGGAAGTTCTTCATTGCTTTATGTATTTTCAACTTTGTTATTAAGGTCGAGGTTTTCGGATTGCAGCTCTTTTATTCTTTTGATTTTCTCTAGCAACCTCTAAATAAGGATTTTTAAAAAATAAGTTTCTTCATTTTTTTCTAAAAGTTTCTTCCCTGGATCTTGATTTTCTTGTCCCAACTTTTCAATGGATTGTTTTGTGTCCTTTAACTTCTTGATCTGATTAAGTAACTTTTTCAACTATGTTCTTTTAAACATGAAATTTCATGTTCTTTTTCCATTACTCCCTTGTCATACAATTCCTCGAGATCGTTATATTTTTGCTGTGAAATCTTCCCATTTTCTTGAAGTTTGGTTATTTTTTCTTCATATTTTTTTAATTCATTGTTTAATTTCTTTATTCGTAATGCATATTGTTGCATATTCATGTCACCTTGAAATGATGTTTGACAATAGTAGAAAAACCCTTTAGAGTTTCAAGGATCATCCCGCTTTTGACATCCTTTCCTTAGTAGGGACATTTCTTCATAATGATAAAATCAGCCATGGAATTCATGGATCCTAATTTGACTTATTCTTTGATTTTACTTGTAAATAATACTTTAATAAGTATTTTTTCTTCTTTAATATTCCTTTATACTCCTTTTCATAAAAACTTAAATACCATGATTCTTACCTTTTGTAATTCCCTTTCAATTAAACCTTGCAATGGATTTTTGAATGACCCATTTATAATTTTAGGTATTATTTTTATAACCTTGTAGTTATCCAATAGCCACAATTCTCTCAATGTTGGATAGCTTATGGTATGCGTGACTTGGTCAGATCTTCGATGATGTGAATCTGGCTCATTGGTAAACTAATCGACATGGACCACGAGCGAAAATCTAAATCCGTGACCCTTCGATTATTGACATTTTATTGTCCAGTTAATTGTTTTGAGGGTCGCGATTGTTGGTTGACCGATATGTCACACTTCATTCAATATTGTTCCCACGACAGCCATGGTAGCACAGGGATTCCTCTGGAATATGTGATTCCCTATGTTCATTAGGTGTATTTCTTCAGTTTTAATATCTATAATTCCCCTCAACGAAATTCCCCATACAACGGATAGAGAGGATTGCAGCTGAAGGGCGTCACTAAGTAATGATGCATATTATTGCGGCTACACAACGTATAACCTGTGTTTGATTTTATGTTTGTAGAGGGTTTCCTCTCCAATATTTTCTATAGGCTCTTATTTGGATGCTCTTGCAACTATCTGCAACTTAGATATAAGTTTTTTTTTCGGATTTTGAGGGCCACGAGATATTTATATTTCAAATAACATTTATAATTTGATTATTGTTTTCTAAATATCTTCCCTCACTGCGAGATCTAATAGTTAGTGGTCAAAGACCGATTGTAGAGAAACTCTTAAAATATTACATTTGACCAAAAATCTTGCAGTTACGTTGCCAAGGGAAATGAAAAATTGACCAATAGTTTGGTAAAATAAACAAAAAAAGAAGTGTGTCCAAGGGCCAAGTCAGAGAAGGTTTGGAAATTGTGGTCAAAGGTCGGGATCAAGTTGAGCTCTAATACCAATGTGATTAACAAATCCGGTTCATATAACGAATATCGAATATAAATAGGATAGTACACAATAATATATTAAGGATAGTAAATATATTTGAATAAAGAAAGTACACTAGCCACAACATTTATTGAAACAATTCATAAACTACTTGGAATCCCCAAAATTATTGCAACTGATAGAGATTCAATTTTCACTGGAAATGTTTTAACTGAATTATTTTATTATTTGGGAACTGAATTGGTTCACAAATTCTCTTACCATCCTCAATCCAATGGAAAATTTTATATTTTGAATAAATGTCTAGAAGGATATCTTCATTGCTTTGCATTTGATAAATAAACACAATGACTAAAGTGGTTTCCCATAAGAGAATGGTGGTACAACACATCCTTCCATAATTCATCAAAAATTTCACCAATTATGGCACTTTATGGATATCATTCTCCATCCATCACATCACCCTTGAGAGGAAAAGTGAAGTTTTAAGAAGTGGAAGACCACATAGAGAACCAACAATAGATTCTAAAAATACTAAAGAAAACTTGGTTACAACACAAAATTGGATGATAGAAGTACCCTTTAAATACGAGGGTTAAAATTCAGAAATCGTGATAAGAGGGTTATGATGGATGATCGCATTTAAGCCATGTGTGCTTAAATTTAAGTGATGTTCTCTTGAGGTAATGATTGGTCTTCATATCCCTGAATTTAAATAAAATATCAAAAGTATATGTATATATGAAAACGTATAGCTACCGTACAGGTAAAATGGTGAAGCCATGATTATGGTCACCAACTTGGCTTGGAGTTTAAGCCCTACCTCTCCAATTTCTCATGAATTGTACATCGTTTTGTTATTATTATTCTTTATCTTCTTGAACATTTTCCTTGGTGCAGGTTGCTACAATTCTACATAAAATTAAAACATTGGCCATGTCAAGCTTGCTTCTATATATGTATTTTATTTAGAAATGTGGCCGTTTCCATGCCTTGCATGCTTCTTGCATTGCAACCTATGGTTGTTTATCCTTAACCTTGTTAAGTAACGGAAACAAAAAGGACAGACTTTCCCACATTCGTTGTAATTATCGTTGAAATTACATTACCATCTTTTCCTTTATGGCCAACTCTTCCTCTTGATATTCCAATCTCCTGTCAATGATCTTAGAATCGTAATTCCTAACATACATGTGTATATTACAAACATTACGTAATAGAAAAATCAAATTATTACTCACCATACATGTGTGTATTACAAACATTACGTAATAGAAAAATCAAATAAACATTACGTAATACTAAAATCAAATTATTACGCACCACAGTAAACATTGCGTAATAGAAAAATCAAATTATTACTCACCACGAGAAAACCTTTAAAGGTAAAGAATTAAATGTCACTAGACCCTTCTTTTTGCTTGTTTACTATTACCATGTATTTTCAAGTATCAAATGTACGAGTCAAATAAATTTTAGGAGGAAAATATAAAATTGCAATCCAATATAACATACTTTCACTTATGTGATAGGTTTGTTGATGCACTAATTTAATTATGTAACTTAATTATGTGGGAAAAAAATAAATAATAAATTTACTTTTATTTATGTGAGAGACATAAATAATAAGGTTTTGACAAACAATTATGTATTTATGGGTAATTTTTTAAAAATAAAATAAAAAGATTAAATGTTTTTGTTTAATAGTCATATATATATATATATGAAATTTTTTTATTTGAAAATTTATCTAACATATAATTAATTAAATTTAAGCAAGATTATTAATGTATCTATTCTATACTTTGAAAGAGAATATGTTGGCACTGTAAATTTAAGTGAGGTATTAGTATGACAATAATGAACAAGTGTCAAAATAGTGGCGATGTCCTTGACTAAATTTTTTTGGTGCATATATTTGAATTCATGTATATGTTTGAATTACAACATTGCTTGCCATCTTGAAGAGGTTTATACCAATACCAAAATTGCATTAGCCTATGTTCCTAAAACTCTTTGTGCGAGTGAAGTGGAGGAACATTAATTATCAAAATTACTTAAAATATGTTCATAATAACAATAAAATTTATGCTAAAACCAACAAATATTGGCATCCTGTTGTTATAATATAAGGCAACAAAATTCCTTGAAATAAATAGTCAACCAATTATTATTTATTCTATGAACTAAATCGTCAATAAAATTAAAAGGAGATGCGTTAAATAAAAAATATGTGTGTGTGTGTTTGTATTTCTCACATAATCTATACCATAATCACTGATTTCAAATTGAATTTATGCACATTTAATATTTTATAAAATATTTTTTGATGAACTGAGATATATGGAAGGAAAATGACAAACTATCAATTATTGGAATTACTAATCAACAAAAAAAAACTTAATAACAAAGAAAGAGATCAATAACTATTGCTACACAATGTGATAAATTTTCAGGCAATCATAACTAGGCTAACCAGGGTATAATTGAATTTACAAATAGTTGGGGCCAAACGTTTATTGTATATTGTTAACATGCCTAAGAATTTGCAATCAAGACATATAATTTCCATGATAATCAATTTACAATCCAAACAGTTGCAATGTAATTAGTTCTTTAAAAAGGGCCAAAATCTAGCTCATCTAAAAAAGTTAAGTAATCCACTACAAATGGTATACACATATATGGCATTGGAGTGGTTAAGCTGTGAATATGCATTCACTATGAGTCTCCACCTGCCTGATAGTACCCCTGCATCCAACTCTACTTGCCTCATGGTACTCAATATGATGCATTCCACATGCCTCATGGTACCCGAGATTGAATCAATGGTCCAAATTATTATTAAAGAGAGTGGGAGAGGGAGAAGGAAACAATGGAACTTTCTTCATGGATGGTCTACCAGGAAGTGTAGATATGGGCTCACCATGTATGTGAGTAATCCTAATAGCAGACCTGGAGATGGGAAAAATGGTTGGGAAAGAAATGAGACATCAAACGGGACTAAACAGTGAAAGATAACAAATATTGCCTAGTGAAATGATGATAATTGTAAATTATATTACAAATTTGGTTACAATATCGTTTAAAAAACAAACACCTAGCAACATTAGATTTTACACTCAATATATCACAATGCATGTATTTATTCCACTAAAATTAATTCAATGACCTGAATGAATAGATGTTATAGTTATCTAAAATTAAACCTCCAAACATAGGTTATCTATGTTTGGATATTACTCTACAAGGATCTTATTTCCACCTTTTGTTGGTTATCATAGTCACCTAGCATCGACATCTTGTAATTTGGGCCCAAAAGAAAACAGTACAAGGAGCCAAGTATATTCATCTTTAGTACCTCTTCATTTTCTAGGTACATTCCCAACCCCTTAATCCACACATAAATGATTGGGAAAAACAAAATTATTTCCAAATATCCATTATAATAACACAAGTGCATCAATAGTACTAAGTTCCACAAACTATTTTGATCGAGGTGCATATTTGTGGCCACCCACCTGTTCCATATTCCAACTAGCTCATTCTAACAACTTTCAGTTCAACACATTTCTCTGTAATGGGGACATTTCTTTGTAATTGTGGTTTCTACACGTATGGGGCCATCATGAATCCCTACGAAACATCCAGGTGGATATTGGTGGCTCCCCACGTATTCCAACTAACTTATTTTGGAATTTTTCATGTCAGCACATATTTTTGTACTTTCAGGGCCATTTTGAGGCCCTAAACAATGTTCTTTTGGCATTCCACAGTCAAACTATAGATGAAGTCAGAGTATAATAACATGATGTTTAGTTATCAAAAATACCTTTCCAATGGGCTATCACGAGCCTAAAAAAAAGATCGTATGAAAACATTACGACACCGAAAAGTTAATGTACTAACTTACCCAAACGGGGCCCACATGACTTTTGGTGTTTCATCTCCTAGGGTTAGGTTTTTGGATGTCTAGAGTTTTTTTCATTCATTTTTATCATAAAAAGGCCTTCAGAGCCTCACTGTAATCATATTATTTCTAATGAGCATAGCCATCACATCTCTTCTCATAGATAAAGCTGCCACCATTGTAGCAAGTCTTGCACTCTATATTTTTATAGTCTCTTTACAATTATTTCATTAATAGAAATAAAATATTGTTGTATTTATTTGATTCTGAAAATTTGCATGAGTATTTCATTGTAATATATCTGCTTTCATTTTGTTTCGAAAATAATATGGATCGATGGTATTAGAGCAGGATGTTCTTGATCGTTTTTCAGTGGCGCATGTCCCCGACGATGTCCGAGTATATCCAGTTGGGTCTCGAGCTTATCTCTCTCGAGGAAAATCACTCTCGCATGCCCAAGAAACCCTTGATGACGACATAAAAGAAAAATGGTGAAGAAAAATATTCTATTAACCTATTTCTTGAGAAAGTTCTCACGCAACAGAGGGATGAAATGATGGAGAAGTTTTCACACATCCTTCTACCCCTGCCGACAGAAAAAGATGCATCTTCATCAAGCGACCATTTTGGAGGAACCTCTCCCTTCAAGGTACAAGTTAATTTTGATATTCCCATATTTGAAGGTCATATAGATGTGTATTCCCTAGAAAAATGGTTAAATCTATTAAAAGGTTATTTCTTTGTTCAATTTTTTTTTGATGGGGAAACAATCACCTTAGAACTCCTCAAAGCTCTCCCCCATGTCAAACATTAGTGGGAAACTTACTAGGAGCAAAGTTCCACAGAGGAATTTGGAATATATGGGGTCGAGCCCACTTGGGATTATTTTGTGGATGCGGTCAAGGAACATTAACACCCTATTGATAACTATGAAGACCAGTACATAAGATGGACCATGCTCTGGAAAGAGAAAATCCAAACACTGTTGGAGTTCATAAATACTTTCCATAACTTGCACACCAAGCAGGGTATCAAATACTCCAAGGGGCATCTGGTTCTGAAATAAAATGGAGCTTTGCATAGGTACATCCAAACCAAAATATATTTCTGAAACATCTCATCATTGGGAGATGCCTATCGATATGTTGTCAAAATCGAGCATAAATTTAGGCACCGAAACAAATGCGAATTTGGGTCTGCAAATCTGCAACAACCAATGCATGGTAAAGACGACCCTAACCAACAACCTCTAGGTAGCCAGTCCAAGAAAAAGGATAAGAAGGGTAACGGAAAGACGAAGAATGACACTGGGAAGTGGTGTGACTTCCACAAAATCCCCTAGCACAACACTGATGAATGTCGCTCGAAATAGTCATTGGTGGCCAAGGTCAAAGACACAGAGTTGAACCCTGATTTGGAATCTGATCCATAAAATATTGAAAATAGATAGATCATTGACACAGACCCCACTGCTACTGTCGCGGCCAAAAAAACTCAATCATAAGCACCTGTAGATCCTTAAGAGGGGGATCTCCTCTTCCATTCACAAATGAGGGTGAAGGGAAACCTGTTGCAATTCATTATTGATAACGACAGCCTTAAAAACCCCATCTCAGCTAAGGTCGTCAAACAATTTGGTTTGCTAACAACACCACACCCGCAGCCATACAACATCGAGTGGCTTCACCAGGGACGAGATCTCTATGTCAACCACTAGTGTCGCATATCCTATGGCATCCAACACTTCAAGGATGAGGTAGTTTTTGATGCTTCCCCTCTTGATGTCTGCGATGCTTTTTTGGGCCAACCATATATGTAGAAACATCATGTTTTCTATGAGTCTAGACCCCGTAGTGTCAGTATTACTCTAGGAGGCCATATCTATAGGATACCAGAGGTATTTCTGGCTATTGTTCCATTAAAACAGTTCCACAATGTAATCTCTCATACTAAAAAGTTCATCCTCTTCATAGTCTATTCAAAGGATGCACAAAATACCACTACAGCCACTGCAACCTCAACACCTTTTATCCAACAAAAAAAATTGTTTGAAGAGAAAGAAGATATTGTTTCTTCACGTACAATGGTTCCTACATAATTCCCCGTCAAACTCAAAGATAACATGTTGGTGGAATAGATTCAACCCCTCCAGCAACAATTTTGTGACACCCTTCCATAGACCAAGCAACGCAACTTCTCCAACATTCAGATTCAGGTTCAGAAAACAGTTTCCCCTCTTCCCCGAGCACTCAATGCAATGGATACCATTGCTTCCTAATGGCGGAGGATTTATCCAGGTGGATATTGGTGGCCAAACACCTATTCCATATTCTAACTGGCTCATATGGACAATTTTCAGTTCAACACGTTTCTCTGTAATCGAGACATTTATTTTTAATTGTGGGTTCTACACTTATGGGGTTGTCTTGAAGCCCTATACATCATCCAGGTGGATATTGGTGGTTTCCAACCTATTCAAAGTGGCTTATTTTGGAATTTTTCATGTCTACACATCTTTATGTACTTCTAGGGTTGTTGTTAGGCCCCAAAACATGTTTTTTTGGCATGTCATAGTTAGACTATAGTCGATGTTAAATTTTGATGGAATAATGCATAGTTCTAGAAAATACCTTTCCAATGGGCTATAATGCACCTAAAATGAATATCGTATGCAAAAGTTATGACCCTAGGAAGTTAATGTACTAACTTACCCAAACGGGGCACACATGACTAGGTTTTTTGCATTCATCTTTAACATAGAAAGGCCTTTATCGCCTCATTGTAATGATCTGGACAATTTTTCAGTTGAACACATTTATCTATAATGGGGACATTTCTTTGTAATTGTGGGTTCTAAACTTACCGGGTTGTCTTGAAGCCCTACGTAACATCCAGGTGGATATTGGTGGCCGCCCACCTATTTCCACTAGCTTATTTTGGAAGTTTTCATGTCTGCACATCTTTTTGTACTTCCAGGGTCGTTTTGAGGCCCTAAACAATCCTTTTTTGGTATGCCATGGTCAAACTATAAACAAAGTCAGAGCTTCATGGCATAATTTGTAGTTCTCGAAAATACCTTTCCAACAGACTATCCCACACCTAAAACATAGATCATATCCAAAAGTTACAACCCAAGAAAGTTAATGTACTAACTTATCCAAATGGGGTCCACATGACTTTTGGTGTTTCCTCTCCTAGGGTTAGGTTTTTGGATGTTTAGGATTTTGACATTCATGTTTATCATAAAAAGGCCTTCATAGCCTCATTGTAATCATTTTCTTGTGAATGAATGTACCAATCACATATCTTCTCAAAGATAAATCCATCACCATTCTAGCGAGTCTTGCACTCTGTATTTTTAGAGTCTCTTTACAATTCTTTCATTAATAGAAATCAAATATTGTTGTATTTCTCTATTTCTGGAAATTTTCATGAGTATTTCATTGTAATATATTTTCTTTCATTTCGTTCTGAAAATAATCCGGATCATATTTAGTCATAAGATATCTACCACAAACAATGGAAATGCCTTTTCCTTTATAATTCCTCTTAATGTAACATCTTACGAATATTTGTCTATTTTCCTTCCCTTTTTCTATGCAAGGGAGATTTAGGGCTTGAGGGTGAAATTACAAGTGTCCTCAACAAGCTAAAAATGAAACACGTTGCTTTACCCTTATACCTATTTTCCCATGTTAACTTGGGATGACATTTTCATATGTCTTTTTCCATTTCCCAATATTCCTATGCACTAGGATCAAAAAGTCATCCTCATTTAGACAAGATCTATTCCCTTGATTCCATATCCCCTTTATCTACTAAAGCGTCAACCTGCAACAAATTAGTTCATCCAAGATACTAATGTATACATACAACATCGACATTGTAATCAACTGTCTGGAGTATTTGATTAACAAAGCATCTATACATAACTCATAATGCAATATCTCTATAATAAGGAACCCACATAAACCGCATCATCCCAAGGCATATACAAATAAATCATAATCCATATAACATCAAATATCTCTCTGACAGGGTGTCTACACATAAACCATAAATCATACAACATCAAATATCTATCTAATAAGGAAAATGCATAACCCACATCATAAAGAAGCATCTACACATAAATCATAATTCATATAACATGAAATGTCTCTCTAATAGGATATCTAGGTAAACCACATTATAACAAGGCATGTACACATAATAATAATTAAATATCTATCTAATAAGGAATCCACATAATCCACAACATAACAAGGGACCCAACAAATACATATATCATGAACCATATGAAGGAAAGGTATCCAATAAGATACCCAAAATGTGAAGATATCATAAACCATATCACGAAAAGGTATTGAATACATGTATATGTCATAATGAGGCATCCAACATGTGAATATACCACAATTCATAATATGAAGCATATCAAAGAAGAGGTATCCAACAAGGAACCTAGCATGTGCATGTATCATGAACAATACGAAAAGAAAAGTATTCAATTCATGCACAAATCATCGATCATATGAGAAAAAGGAGATATCATATTAAATCATCATCAAAGCTCATCATTAATAAATAGCATCATTAACATCACAAATTCTTTATCAAATAACACCATTGATATTCATAACATCAACACATCAAAAGTGTATATAGTTGTAATCATATCATCAATTATTAATCTTACTAATCATCATTAAATAATTATCAATACCCATTATCCAAATTCTATATTTAATTAATTAAGAAATATTAATACCCATCACAAACTACCTCTAGATCTATCATACACAATCCTTCATAAAAACAAGAACAAGCGGATGGTGAGTCTAAAACACTATCTCTTATTCGACAAATTAAAGCATCATAATACCAAGAATTACTTATAATAATCCATTAAGAGTACATTCACCACGTTACACCTATGTACCAAGGTAAGTGATCATACCAAAATAAGATTCCAACAAACCATATAAAACAATAAATTTCAACGAGAGGGTAGCTAGCACATAATATGAATCTTAAAAATTATTGGGAGGGAACACAACATATAATAAGGTGCAACTCATGAAAAACCAACTCACAAACAACCCTCAACCAACATCCATGGAGAATGATACTTTTAATCATTATCTAGCAATGAATGACCAATGAAGAGTCAATCGGTCATTAAAAAACTATAGAATTTCCATCATAGACAATCAAACATCTCATATAATACTCATACACAAAATCGGGTGTTACAACAAATTGCTCCTGTAAAGACACGACACTAAAGCTAGGTAGTGAAAAGGAAAATATAGAACCTAGCCTCACAAACCTGTATCTCATGTACTAGAATTACCAAATACAACAAAATTGTTGAAGCCTACTAGCATACAAAGAACATTGTTGCATGCGGTATGGACAATAAGGCTCAGTAAGATATCAATCACTAGGAACACATTTTATCCATCCTCCAACTATTGGATGATAATTATAGCTTCACTTAAGAAAAAAATATCGTTCCCGGCGGGAGGATCCTTATATCATGCCATCTCCTCTCCTTTATTAATTATTAACGAGGAAGCTTAGCCGATTTCTTCTATTATTTTATATTTTATGATATAGTACTAGTTGGGTGGAGGTGTGAGTTTTAATGTTCATTATTTTTATTCAATGAGAAAGAAGCTTGCCTATGAAAAATAGGCATTTAAGAATGTATATGTCTATTTAAGTCATGGGATAAGCGAACTAATAATCCTAAAATCTACTAAATATATTACCTTGTTTTAATATCTATTAACTTTATGTAGTTTTTTTTATAAATAGATCTGAAAAACTTATTTTTAAAATATATGAGAGGTCAACCAAACATGTGGAGACCTCCCCACATGTTTCTAACTCCCTTTCTATATAAATATAAGGTATTACTTTAAACAATATTACTTTAACATTTAAGAGATAGAAGGGAAAATTGCGACTATTGAATAATTAATTATTAAAATTATTTTTTTTAATAAAAAGTTTGATTTCGACCATATTTGTTGGAATCCTAAGAGATAAATCATATAGATAAGTAATTTATTTATAATATAATGGAAACAAGTATATATTTAACAAAAAATGCATATCATTATTAAAAAAAATTGATAACAAAGTTTTTTCATCAATGTGAGCATTATACACTTTGATTTTTGTTTGAGTCAATTATAATTATGGATACATTTATGTTTATCTTTTCCTTAGAATGTGAATTTCATTAAATTTGTATTAATTCAAATTTAATCCCTTTTGAGAATGGATTAAAATCAATATTTCTAAAGTCTAAAATTGAGGGTTTTAAAGTGCAAAATACAATTTCAAAGGTAATAATATAAAATTCCACATATACAATTTTAGATTAATATTGACATTTTTGGAATTGGATTTTACACTTGAAATTCAAGTATAATGGTATTTTAGGAATTACATTTTGTGATTTTTAAAGACGATATTATCACTTTCATAATATTATTTTGGGATTTTTAAAAATGATATTGGCACTTTCCAAATCTGATTGTGAATTTTTGGAATCAGATATTGACACAATTAGAATTGAATTTTGGACTTTATAAACTCGAATTTTTCACTTTGTTTTCAATCACATTTAGTATATATCATTCAATGTTTTTAAAATGGGTTACATGTTGTTAGAATATGAAAGATGCATGCTCGTTTTACCATTGACAATACCCTTGTCACCCAACCATAGGTCGAAGCGACCCTCCAAGCACCTTAACTTTGACAGAGAATCATTCTGGAAGCAAACCCTAGGCTAGATAGCCAAAGAAAGGGTAGCGCACCTTTCCCCAAGGATAGCGCACCAACAAGAGCTGATCAGATAGTCCAAACCTTAGCCAAGAGATAGTCTAAGCCAAACGTGATCTGTTAGCTGCAAAAACGACAATGGTAGCTCTCCTCAAACCCGTGCACAAGGCTGGGCACTGCAGTGGGCACAAGACTGGGTACTACAATTCTGAGACTGCCTGCCAAAATGAGAACTGGCCTCCTATATTTATACTAATTATGGCTAACTACCTGGGCCGAATTCTCATTTTGGGTATCTGTCTGTTCAGTATATATTATTATTTCTGGTCGACTTCTTCTCTTGGAGGCTAATAACCTAATATAAATTATCTTCTTGAGCCGACAAGTCTTCTAGGGTTATTAGCCAACTCATTAGGGTTTCTTCTTGCTTCCCAGAGTATTATATCCTTGTCAGGTTTACATGTGGAGGTAAATACCTCCCACAACTACTATAATATCAACACATACCACCTATGAGTACTGATCAATCATGTTTTCATAATCATTTGTTTGTATAATTATAGAAGTATTTTCATTATCCCACAAATTACTTTTCCCATAGATTACATTCTATGAAGTTATCCACAAGAATTTAAATTTTACAATCACAAGTACCATTAAATACAATGTTTCAAAACATTTATCCAAACTATTTAATAATGATCACAATTGTGTTTTTATTGTATTTTCATAAACCCAACACAATAAAAGCTCACAAACACACATAATAAAAAAATCACAAAACAATATTTCAATACAATAAAATATCACACATATTCAATTTCTATAATTGAACTTGTAAATTGACACATATAAATATTTTTATTAGTTAATTTTGTTATGTAAAAATATTAAAAAATTGAAAGTGTCACTTGAATTTATCAACCACAATCGTATATAAGTATAAGTAATTCGATCGTATTAAACATATAAAACATAGTCGAATATAAGTATAAATAATTCGATCGTATTAAACATATAAAACATAATCACATATTGAAACTATTGGTAAAATATATTAATTAATAAAAAGTAATTGTATATATAAGATTTTTCTTAATTGTATTATATCATTTAGAGAATTGCTACTTGAGTTTACATATAGATATCAACTTAAAAATACAATCAAAGTTTCTACATTTTAACCAATCAAAAAAACCAACTCAAGAACATTTAAATTCATCCACTTAGAAACCCAATTAATCATATAGATAATAATAAGCTCAAAAAGGAGAAGTTATACATATCTAATGCCAATTAATATGTTCCATTAACAAATAGATATAACTACAAACAAAGTATGAACCGTTTTTCTTGATACATATTTGTCCAAATAGCCCACTATTTCCCACAACCATCCGCAAAAGTATAAATCAATATAAATTCGATGTTTAAATATTCTCGAATGTTTTGTTCTTATATTTAGGTGAAAAAATGAAATCTCCTCCAAAAAAAAGTAATTCTATCCTTCCACTTTAACAAATCCTCATTTTCTCAACTAAATAGAAGAATGAAATAAATTATATATATAATAATTTTAATAAGTTGTTCTGTCATCTTGATTAGTGTGTTCTACAATGAATATGTATAACTACTATAAAAAAAAATTGATAAAAAGCCCATCCCTTCCCTTGGATAAATTTTATATAAAAGTCACCATGATTAAGGTTTTAAATATTCTCCAAATGACCGGATATTACTTTTGGCGTTGTCCTCAAAACTACTACAACAAATATCGTTTAGTGAAATCCTCAACTAATGCATAAATTTTACCTTCTCTACTAAAGTGAAATGGTACTATTTTTGTGTTGTCTTCTTTATGACCTGAAGTGAAATGGTACTATTTTTGTGTTGTCTTCTTTATGACCTGAAGTCTATTCTATATTGGTATTTAAATTCCCCCTCCCAAATCCTTATGGATACATTTTATGTGTGTCCGGAATAATGTGAACAACGTGTTGTTCCTCCATGCTTTTGTTTCAATCTCTTTCCATTGGTGGCACGCTCATTTATTTCTCATTTTTTTTGTGAGTAAAATAAGTGGGTCCTTAAATTAATTTTAGTTGAGAGCTTACAAAAAGATCTACGTGTTATTTACTTACAAAAATGCCTGCACCCTATCTTATTGCAAATATGCTTGCATCTAGTTTGTTTATAAAGATGCTTGTAGTTTATTTGCTTACATAGATGCGCGCACCCTATCTGCATACAAAAATGTCTGAACCTTATTGGTTTACAAAATTTCCTAAGATCAATGAGGCCGGATCGATTGTTCTGATCTCCTTCTTGATTTCGCGACTTCATGTCTTGGCCAGATTGTTGGTTCAGATATTCTCGAGCTCCAACATTCCAGATCCGCTTTTGTATTTTGTGATTTCGCGGCTTGGGATGACAGTTACCTCCATTCTTTGAACTCCTGATAGCCGAGTTCCCGAAAGCTCCTCTCGTTCGATAGAAGGGACCAGATTAACAATTCAGATCTCCTCTAGCATGAACAGTCCAGATTCACTTTCAAGTTTCATGATTTGACGTTTCACGACATCGTGACTTGGGGGTGTAGCTCCCTTCATGCTCCAAGCTCTCGAAACCCGAGTTCCCAAAATTTTCTCATGTCAGATCCATGAGATCAAATCGACGGTTGAGATCTCCTCTAACACCAATGACCCAGATCTGCTTTCGCCTATCACGATTTCGCGACTTGGGCAGATAGCCCCCTCTATGCTCCAAACTCCCAAGACTCAATTTCCAGAGATGCTCTCGCATCAGATCTATAGGACCAGATCCACGCTTGATATTTCCTCTAGCATCAATGGTCGAGAGTCGCCCTCGTATTTCACAATTTTTCATTTCGCGATTTCGCGACTTGGGCATACAACCCCCTCTATGCTCGAAATTCCCGAAACTTGAATTCTTGATGTAAGATCACGTCAGATCTATGGGACCAGATCGACGGTTGTGATTTCCTTTAGTTTCGATGGTCTAGATCCACCTTCGTATTTCGCGATTTCGCGACTTGTGCATACAACCCCCTCTATCCTCCAAATTCCCAAAACCCGAATTTTCGATGTATGCTCATGTCAGAACTATGGGACCAAATCGATGGTTGTGATCTCCTTTAGCACCGACGGTCCAGATCCACCTTTGCATTTCACGATTTTTCATTTCACGATTTCGTGACTTGGGCAGACAACCCCCTCCATGCTCCAAACTCTCGAAACCCAAGTGCCCCGAATTCTCTCACATCAGGTCAATGGGACTAGAATAACGGTCCAGATCACCTCGAGCATCAACGGTCCAAATCCTCTCACTCTTATCATGACTTCACGAATTTGGGAAGCAACAGCCTCTATGCTTCTGACTCTCGATTGCAAAAATTCTTGAATCAACTACCAACATGTGCTCTTTTGCATTCACTTCTGAGCTTCTGATCATTTCTAACTTTTAGGAGAATCTAAGTTGACGAAGGTGGAGCCCCGTCCAGAATACGTCCATCCATATGAGCAAGCTCCTCGGATTGGAGCCAAAGGGGAGAGCATCGGGACTGCCTGGAATCATGGAGGATGATCTGCTACATAGAATCAACCCCTGCATTGGCCAATCTGTCCACAAATTTGTTTGCACTTCTCTGAATGTGAGAAGGGGTTAGAGTTAGAGACGGTCTGAGAAGATCCTGGAAGCTGTAAAGAGGACTAAGGAGGCACCAACTGGGTGTGATTTTCCCTGGATCTCGGCCATTCAGGATTTTTTTTGCCAGGTCTATTATGATTTTTGAGTCTCCTTCAATGATCAGGCAGGTGAGGTTTTGATCTAGTGCTAATTACACTCCTTTGATAAGATCCCAAAGCTTTGCAGAATTTTTGGTGTCGTATCTGAGATTTTTAGCAATGAGACTTTGAATTTGGCCGATGTTGTTTCTTATGACCGCACCATAGCCCGAGTGTCCTGGATTGCCTTTTGAGGTGCCATCAAAGTTGACCTTGTGGAAGCCTTCCGAGGGGGATCCACTTATAAGGACTAAGGGATTTTGAAGAAAGGGGGGGTTGTTGTGGAGGGGTGGAAAGTGCAAAAGAGAAGCCACAGGCGTTGAGGAGAAAGAGCTCACATAGGCCATTTGGGAATTCATCCTTGGTCCATGAATGCATCTGAAGAGTTTCCAGGAGATCCAGGAGGATTTTGTTCCAGAGAAGGGTGGGAGGAGAAAGTTGGGAGTGAAAGATTCTTTTGTTTCTCTCTTTCCATAGTTTCCAAACTATGAAGCTTGGTAAGAGTTTCCAGGTTTTGTTCAGGATAAGAATTTTGAAGGGACCGGAGCCCCAATCCCTGATGGTGCTTATGATGTTGTTTTTATCTCGTCTATTTTTTTCTTAAAAACTAAGTGGCTTGGTTCCAGATTTTCTCACTGAGTGGACAATTATTTAGGAGGTGCTCCATGGTTTCTCCATGGATATGGAAGATATGGCAGATCGAGGGGCCGATGAAGCCTCGTTTTTGAATATTGTCCTAGGTTAAGATCTTGTTCTGAAGTAGAAGCTAGAGGAAAGTTGAGATTTTGGACCAGAGTTTTGATTTCCATATTTTTGTCCAGATGCTATCTTTCTAAAGGTTATGGAGTTTTTCTTGAAGAGTGTATCCCTCTTTGAGAGTGAATCTTCCATGAGGGGTGTATCCCCATCTGATAATATCTTGGTCTATGCTTTTTCGGATTCACCTTTGGGTTGTAGCTTGTTTCCAGTGATGCAGGTCAGAGTCCATTGCCACTTGGAGTTCTTGATGAGTAGATTTCCATATTTGCCAGGGAGAGCTGCTGCAGGTATCTGTCCAGATATCTTCCACTTTGACAGTGGCCAGATCTTGAATGTGATTTTTGTAGGATTGTAGATTTTTTTACAGTTATAGGGGTGGCAGTTGCTGGTAGGAGTCGTTCCACGATAGGGCATTCTGGCCATTGCGAATTCCCAGAAAGCATGTTCCTGTATGAGTGGTCGTTTTTTCCAGGCCACATTCCAGATGTTGGAGCCTTGGATTTTCCCCTGCATTCTTATGAGTTGATTTTGATGCGTGTTTGGGGTGTATTTGAATTTCCAGAGTTTTGCCCAGATCTCTACTGGTGTTTTGAGCCATCTCCACCAAATTCTTGCTCCAATGGTTCTGTTTAATTTTCCATGGTCCCGAAGGCCCAAACCACCTAAGGTTTTGGGCTTGCAAACCTCTTCCCAACTGACAAGGGTCCATTTTTTGGTAGGGTTGTGGCCATGCCATAGAAAGTTTCTTTGTATATTCCTTATTTTCTTTATGATTGATTGGGGTGAAGCTAGGGATAAGAAGAGGTAAGCTGGGATGGCTTGGAGGACAGACTTTAAGAGAACCAATCTAGTTGGAAGGTTGAGGGAGAAAAAGGTCGATTTGTTGAGATGGTTGGTGATGGAAAGTAGGAGAGAGTCCCAGGAGATTGTTCTGGCTGTTGAGTCAGAGAGAGGGATTCCTAGGTAGCGAGAGGGAAGAGTGAAAACAGGGGTATTCAGAAGTTGAGAAAGTTGTTGTTGGATTGCTACTGGAGTATTAAAAAAGAAGAGTTGTGATTTGGCCAGATTGAAGGTGGTGTTGGAGGCTTCGCTGAATTCGAAGAGGATGGAACTTATTTTGGTTTCTTCTTGCATGGTGGGGGTGTTCATTAGCAGTTTTTCATCGACAAATTGGTTGTGGGAGGCTGCCGGTTGTAATCCACGAAGGGGAAGGCCATGGAGGGATCCATTTTGAATTGAGGCCTGGATATAATGACCTAGACCTTCAACCATTATGACAAAAAGGAAAGGGGAGAGAGGGTCGCCTTGCCTTATTCCTCTTGAGGGGGAGAATGGTTGGGAGGGGACACCATTAACGAGGATCAACAAAAAGGTTGAGGAAATGAGGTTCATTATCCAGGAGATCTAATCCTTGTTGAAACCAAAAGCTGATAGGAGAGCTTTCATGCATTGCCAACTTAATTTGTCGAAACCTTTTGAAAGGTCAATTTTTAGAATCATACCTAGCGTGCGGGTGCTTTTTATCAAGTGAATGATTTCATGGAAAAGAATGACATTGTCCATGATTTTCCTTCCTTCAACATATCTTGATTTCTCCTTGGAGACAATGAAGGGGAGAATTGGTTTAAGTCTCAAAGTTATGACCTTGGAGATGATTTTATAGATCACATTTCAAAGAGCTATGGGTATGAAGTTCTTTGGATTTGCGACCCTTTCCTCTTTGGGAATAAGAGTTAGGAAAGTGGTGTTTAGTGCTGGAAGAAATTTGCTTGAGTTGGGAGATTCCTTCACTAGCTACCACACTTCCTCCCTTAACATAGGCCAGTAGGAGTGGAAGAAGTCTATTGTGAAACCATATGGACCTGGAGCTTTGCCTGTGGGTAGTTCCTAAATGGCCTGATCCACTTCAGCTTGTGTTATTGGTGTCATCAGAGCCTCATTTTATTCTTGGGTGATTATAGTTGGGATATTTTGGGTCACCTGCTCTATTACTGATGTGCGGTCCACATTGGGTTCTGAGAGGAGATCCTTGTATAAATCTATCATTTCGTGCATTATTTACTGATGAGTTAACATGGTGTTGCCTTGCGGGTCATCCATCTTTATGATACGATTGATGAGGCGTCTGTGGATCATGGAGCGGTGGAAGAATTTGGTGTTTTTCTCTCCCTCATTGAGCCATTGAACCTGATATTTCTATCTTCATAGGATCTATTTGTGCTTGTGTCTTTCTTCTAGTTTCCTTTTCAGTTCATTCTCCTCCTGATGCTGAGTGATTGTATATCCTTCCTAAATGATTTATCCCTGAAGGTTCTCTAGTTTTTGTTCCAGCATTTTCCTTTCCTGGAAAATGTTCCCAAATACCTCTTTGTTCCATTTGCATACTTGTTGTTTGAAATATTTGAGTTTTTGCTGGAAGCAATACATTTTTGGGCCTTTCTGAGTTTCCGCAGTGCTCCACCAGTGACGGGCTAGCTCCTGGAAATCTGGATGGGAGAGCTAAAATTTCTCAAATCTGAAGGGTTTAAGCTTTGGGATAGCAATAATGTCAACCCAGAGCTAAACTGGCCAGTGGTTTGAGCCTGCACTTGGGAGGATGTTGGACTCTGCTATGGGGCCTTCCAGAAGTAGAGTTTCTGACATAAGGAAGCAATCAAGCCTGCATGCTATTTTTTGGTGACCATATCTTTTGTTGGTCCAGGTGTAGGTGTCGTTACCATTCTCAATATCTACCAATCTGAGGTTTTCTATTAGTTCATGGAATTTTGCGCTATCCTTTTCCAGGCATTTTTCCCCCCTCATTTCTCCTCTAGCGTGATGATCATGTTGAAATCACCCTCTATTATACATCGCTTTCCTTCTGCTAAAGAACCTAGGTAAGCCAGGCTCTAAAGAAAGAGGTCTTTGTCTTGGTTGTTCTGTGGTCCATAGGCATTTGTGATCATTCCCTCCTTGTTTGAACCAATGGCTCTATAGTGCACTGTGATGGTGCATGGGGTGGAGAGGCCTTGATCAAGGATGACTGTAGCAGGATTCCATATGATGGCCAGGCCTCCTGAAGCCCCTTTGGAGTCTGTTTGATAGGAGTCACAGTTGCGCCATCATCTTTTGATGATATCTTCTGCAGTTTGCCTTGCACATTTTGTCTCTTGAATCAACAATATATCAGGGTCTTCCATTTTGATGCAGTTTCAAAGAATCCTTTGTTTGGATATTCCATTTAGGCCTCTTATATTCCCAGTGAGGATCCTCATAGTTAACAATTTGGTGGGTGGGAAAAGGATCTCTTCAAGAGGCTGTGTATCTATCCTGAGTTGATCATGTAATTTCCCGCCACCCTTATTAGCCGATGAGATGGTTTCTTGCCCCTTCGTTTGTTGTCTTTTGGTTGTTTTCTTGGATCTGGGTTTGGGTCTGTGCTGATCCCCAGCCTAGATGTAGCCCTTGTTGATGAGTCTAGAAATACTTTGTGAACTTTCCTGAGTTGGTGCTCTGGTAAGGTTTGGATATCCTTCTTGTTGAGTGCTTCCTCTAACCTATCTAGGTCGATTTCTGCTAGGTCTTGTTCATCCATTGCCATGATTGTATCTTCCTCTCTTTCTGGTGCTTTCCCTGAAGCTGGGTGAGTTTTTGGATCTCCTTGGTTTGTTGGGGTTTGATATTCTTCTATCGGATGGTCTTCCTTGTGCTTGTTGGGTTCTTTTCCCGCAGTCTTATGGGGGTTTTCCAGCTCTTCTGCCTATGGGAGGTAGTTAAGGGCTTCAAAAGAGTTATTATTTGGGTTCTTTCTTCCATTGTTTGTTGCGGGATTCTTCTGCGCTTGTCCTGTTTGGTTTTGAACCTGAGTGAATCCTTCCTTTGGTTTTTCTTCAGCTTTCCTCTTGGGGTGGGAATCGAGAGGGAAATCTATGAAAAGGTGTCCATGGTCATGGCATTTTTGACATCCGAAAGGGATGTGTTCATAGTCTATGGTTTGGGCCCATTCCTCATCTTGGTATTCTAAAGTAACTGTGCCTAACAAAGTTTTGGAGATGTTCATGTAGACACATATCCTAGCATAAGAGGTGTATTCTCTTTGCTTAGTAGCTTCAGAAGATTTGACATATTTACCAAGGGTATTGCCTATGCCCAGTAGAATTTCCTCTAACCAGAACTCTTGGGGCAGGGAGTAGAGGCGAATCCATACCAGTGCGTATGCAAAGTTTTCCTTTTCTGGGCAGAAGCGGTCTGTCGAGAAGCGTAGGTAGAGCCCAACCAAGTTGTGGAAGTATGGTCCCCCTTCAAAGATATGGTCCCTGTCCTCGAGGTTGTAGAATATTACTGTAAAGAAACCTTTGGAGCTTAGCTGAAGCTCATAGTCTCCCTTGGGGTTCCATCATGCCTTTATCCAGCGAGCTAGGTCCTTTTCTGAGGGTGAGAGACCTAGAAATTTTCCTATGAGGGCATGGTCTTGCATGAACTATGTATGCTCCCCTATCCTGGTGGTTTTGATGACATACCTGGGTGCAATCGAGGCTTGAGGGATACATTTGTTGGGTATCCAGACATGAGCTGTTTTTGGATGTGAGGATTCATCATCCATGTTTTATTCCTTGCTTATGTCCATTTCTTTCTGCATATATTGATCTCGTAAGTGAAATGGTGGTTCAAAGGAAGGTCGGTGTGGGCGCGAATTCGTCGGATCATTGGCGACGATGTTTTGGTAGGAGGGGGCCTTCACCCCCTCATCAGTGCTCATACTTCTGAGTCGGTCAGTGCTGCAAGGCTGAGGCAGTTAGCGCATTCCTGGGGAGTTAGAGAAGGTCAAGGCAGGCAGGAGTCGGGAGCATGAAGAAACCCTAAAGTTGCAGAGCCAATAGTTAGCATTTCCACTAATATGATTCATTTCTTTCTTCAATCTCTTCCCATTGATGGCATGTTGGATTCTAATATAAATCTTGATATATATTTCTCAAAATCCTAAATTAATATGGATCATTACTAGAACCCACTTAAACTCGTCCCAGGTTAGCTTGTAAATTCTTAACAGATAATTATTTATTTTGTGAAATAGAATAACACCTTATTTATGGTGTCAAATAAGTTATTTATATACACCACCTGAATGTTTTTTCTTGACACGAGTGTATACCCAGATGTCTAATGCCAACCTATACGTTCTTCAATGATTTTTCTTGATACGAGTATATACCCAAATGTCTGATACCAACCTATACGTTCTTTAAATATTTAATGCAAGTGCATTTTGTGATTGCATTTAATAGTTGTTCAACCAACTCTTCCTTTAGTCTGCTATGTAGGAAAGGAGATGAATTCAACTTCTTCATAGCTTTGTATCGAAACTTATTTTTCTATAGTAAAACTCTAGGATGTTTAGTTTTTTATTTTGTCTGAATTATTATTTTTATTCTGGTTACTATTATTATAAGTGTAGAAGCATGTATAAAGAGTTGGATCGATGTTGACTAACTATTAGTTTGGTTTGAATCATTTTAAAATTTGCACTTTAACCAAAGTTTTCACAAAATATTGTATTTCAAATTATTTAAAACAAAATTTCCTCTCATTTTCTTGGATACAAGCATTGATCTCTTATTCTAGATACGAAGTTGGTGTTGCTAGGATCAATGCCTCACTACACTAAAAGCATCTACATGGGTGAAAAAGCTAAACTTGGATGATCATTGTAATCAAGGAATCTACATGCATGAAAAATCTCGACTTAGATGATCAAGGCATCTATGTGCACGCAAACCTCCACTTGGATGATGCTCCTCTTTAGCCATCGTAATTTCCAATTCTTTTATTCAAAACACTATTATGTGGTTTTGGTTGCAGAGAACGTGGAAAGAACAATCCCAAGAACGATGTTTGTGTTTGGAGATTCATAAGTTGATACGGGGAATCTCTAGAAAACGATGGCCTCTTTTATTCAAATCATTATTATATGGTTTTGGTTGCAGAGAACGTGGAAAGCACAATCCCAAGAGCGATGTTTGTGTTTGGTGATTCATAAGTTTATATGGGGAATCTCCAAAAAACGATGGCCTCCTGGAGACCTCCATATGGTATAAGCTTCCATGGAAAACCATGTGTTCAGCATTCAAATGGAAAGGTCCTTGTTGGTTTCATAGGTATAATTTCGTTGGTTTCATAGGTATAATTACAAATTTTTTGTTGGGAATTATTCATTTGTGTACTTTTCTTTCTTGGGAATTTGAATAATGCAGCTTTAAAGCTCAATATCCCTACACCAGTTCCATACAATAAATGGGATAGCAAGCCCAACCTGCTTCATTTTGGCATGAACTTTGCAACCGGCAGGACCGGTGTTTTCAGTAGATGCGTTACCGTGATAAACATGGATAAAAGGAAGAATATGATGCAAATTCCTATTTCTTAAATTTTAAATATATTTCATAGTTTTTAAATATATAGTTTTTTAATTATTAGTGGATAATCAATTATTTATTATTTTCTTTTTAAAAACTAACCAAATTTTGGTATTATTCCATAAACCTAAGTAAATTTTGGTATTATTCCATAAATCTGGGCATTTTCATTCAATGTTTTCCATTTAGTCATTCTAAATTTTTCCATTTATCCATTTTTTTATTCGTACATATTGGCAAGTATATGCTGTCATGTATCAAATATTTAAACAGATCAAACTAGCTAGTGAGGTTTACCATCTTATCTCAGTAAGCAACATATATTTTCTTGTTATGATTAATATCTGTATATATGGAATGAAATATTACTTTTAACCTTGAATATATATGTGTTTGGCCACAATTTTTGATAATATTTTTCCTTCTAGAAAACTACACTAACCAAAAAAAAATGGTTTTTTATTAATAAAAATAAAAATATAGTTCATTGTACTTTAAAAAACGAATTCAAATGTTAAATTACATTTGTTACAGTAATGAAAAAAAATGTTTTTTATTAATAAAAAAAAATATACCTAACATAGAGTACATTGTTTTTTGGAGAATGAATTGATATGTTACATTACATTTGTTATTGTTGTCACATATATAAGATTAGTTTACGTTATATGGAAAAATCTCCCCAACATACTAAGTTGAAAAACATCTCTAACACAACAAAGAAAAATAATTTAATAGAAGATAAGGTTTTAATTCTTTCATTTTGTAATAAAGGTATTAAAACTATGTTTGAATCTTAGTTGATAACAAATTTATTATAAACTTATTATTAATCAATAATTATTTATTTATTTTGTTTTATTTTAAATTATTAATTACCAACTATTTATTTATTTTATTTTAAATTATTATTTTATTATTTTATTTTAATAATGTTGACGACATTACGTTTTAAATGATTGGATCTCATTATCTAGATATTATTTAAAGTCAAATAATTATAAAGAATAAGTGGAATGAAATGGAGATGCTACAATGTTGTATCACATTAAAAAAAAGTAAAAATTAAGACTTTGTGAATGAAGGTAATGCAATGCTCTTTAATATAGTAAAAAGAAATTGATATTTCAAATTTTAGATGGTTTTTTGAATCTATAATAATAATAAAAAAAAAAATTATTAAATGATAAATAGTGTTAATAATTTAAAAAATATGGAATATTTATTTTCAAAAATAAATATTAATAATAATAATTTAATTTTAAAGTTTAGAAAAAAAATACATATTTTTATTCATTAAATCAATTTATTAGTTGTTAAGTTTAGTATGGAAGAGATCTTCATATAACATAATTTATTAAAATAATAATAAAACATTAAAACATTAATAAATAAAATAATAATACATCATTCAAATAATAATAAAATACAAATTTAATAATAATTACTTTAATTTAGTATATAATATATTTTAAAAAGGAGAGAGGTCTCATACATCAATTTGGTGTTTGTCTTGGATGTGATCTTAAAAAAAATATTTATTAATGTTTTTTAATATTTTAATATTAATGTATTAAACCAATATAAATCCATCTTAACCTAGGATTTATGTAGATTCCATAAGGATCAAATCTTTCTAGGTGAAAACATTTTTTAAAGTAAAAAACTTGAAAAAAGATTAAAATAAATCTATGTTAACTTTATCACTTTTTCATTTGAATATTAACATGATAATATAAAATAGGTTTTTATTAAAATTAATTAATTAATAGTTTAATTATTTTTTCACTTTTCAATAATAATAAAAAGTCATTAATGTATTATATTATAAAATAAACTTTTCTTAAAATTTATTAATTCTTAATTCAATTATTTTATTATATTTATAAATATATATCAATTATATCAATGAAATTAGAAAATTACAATATATAGCATATTGTAGTTTCTTCTTTTTCCCATTCCAATTAAATTTTCTTCGATTGTTCATTTTTCCATTCTCATTAACTTTTTATTTAAGTTGATATATTGTGTATGATTATTGTAAGATTACTATGTGCACTATATGGTCACTTGTTCTTTTTCCATTGACTTTTATAAACTAGCGTAGTTAATTTTTGGAGAAATTTGTAGGTGGATTTTGGAGAAATTTGTAGGTGGATTTTGGAGTTTTATTGACTAATTTTATGAAGCATGTGGTCACTTGTTCTTTTTCCATTGACTTTTATAAACTAGCGTAGTTAATTTTTGGAGAAATTTGTAGGTGGATTTTGGAGAAATTTGTAGGTGGATTTTGGAGTTTTATTGACTAATTTTATGAAGCATGTAATGCACTCCTTGCACTTTAATTTTTTTTAGCACTCATTGCATCGGGTGATGCTCACAGGGGTGAAGAAATGGGATTGAAGCCAACGAAATGAATCACATAGCATCAATCATCACTTCCGGGGCTTGCACCCGGTAACCAGGACTTCCCAGGTGGTCACCCATCCCAAGANCACTTCCGGGGCTTGCACCCGGTAACCAGGACTTCCCAGGTGGTCACCCATCCCAAGACGCCTCTGGCTCAAGCGCACTTAACTGTGGAGTTTTCCCCACAATCAAGCCCACTTAGCTTGCTACCCCATTTGCAAAACCTTAGAAAGTATTGTGCCTTATGAACTACTCAATTAGAGCTTCCTTGACTCTTATTATTTAATCATATAGGGGCTTCCGCAGTGCAAGATATTAGATATTATTTTTGGGATTAACTGCGTAGTGTAAGTCATTAATCTATGACCCATATTCATGAGTATTAGTCGCAACTCACCAATAATTCTCATGATTTGAATAGTCCACTTAGCACTCATTGCATCGGGTGATGCTCACAGGGGTGAAGAAATGGGATTGAAGCCAACGAAATGAATCGCATAGCATCAATCATCACTTCCGGGGCTTGCACCCGGTAACCAGGACTTC
>SNQJ01S0000127.1:356693-376371 GCA_010110895.2 Picea sitchensis
GCTTAACTGTGGAGTTTTCCCCACAATCAAGCCCACTTAGCTTGCTACCCCATTTGCAAAACCTTAGCAAGTATTGTGCCTTATGAACTACTCAATTAGAGCTCCCTTGACTCTTATTATTTAATCATATAGGGGCTTCCGCAGTGCAAGATATTAGATATTATCAAGATATTCATTTTCTTGTTTTTTAATTAAAAATTAGAAAACTAGCTTTAGGTATAGGAGAATTAATTTTTTTTTTAAAATTTATTAATGGATTTAGAAGAATTTTATTAATGTACCATGCAAACATGTTATTCACTTCTTAGCACATTTTTTATTTTATTTTAATGCTTAAAAGGGATTTGTTATTTTATGAAAAATCTAAGCATGCTTTTCATATTATCATGATGTTATTATACTTTTCATTTATAGTGATTTTTTTTGTAATGGTAAGTAGAAACCTTGCATTTATTTGTTTCAAAACTATTTCAAAATCGTCTTATTGCAAGTGATTATAAATTCAGTTTTAATGTATTTGTTTTTTTTGGAAATTGAGAATGTTATACTGAGCAAAAATTATATAAAGCACTTGAAGATTTCTAAAACTATTAATAAAGATCACATATAAAGATATGCAAATTTAGAAAAAATAACCGATTAAAAATCACCTCAATGAAAAATATGGAGTATATTTGTTATAGAAGAAAGGCCTATGTTATAATGGTTAGAACGAGAATGGATTACTTCAAGAATCTCATTTCACTATGCCCTAAACACCACACCCAAATGCAATGGAGAAGAAAAGTTAATGAACTACATCAACCTATCCACCTATCATATATCCTATCAGATATAGGAAGATGAACAACTTATTTGCAAGGAAAAAATTCCAATACAATTAGATGCATATAATGGTGAAATTAGGGATATCAGATATAGGAAGATGAACAACTTATTTGTAAGGAAAAAATTCCAATACAATTAGATGCATATAATGGTGAAATTAGGGATCTCTAAAAGATGAAATGAAAAACCATGAATTAGTATATTAAATTACATATAATCATAATTTAATCAATCAATTTTGATAGAACTATTTTTTTTGTAAGTTCGTGGTAAAAATTCTATTGATTTTTCAAAGTATCATACAAACAAAAGTTCCTCATTGTCGTGTCACTTGGTAAACCAAATCAACAACATAGAAGAATATCATCAATTCAAATATACTGTTTGTGTTTTGTTAAAAAAAAAAAAAAACATTAAAATCTCGAATTACTTGAGATACTCTACTAGGAGATTTAATGGAATTAACATCTCTATTATAATTTATGACTAAGATTTCAAAAATAAATAAAAGACTAGAAAGGTACCAAACTTGAGAGAGAACAAGGCCCTAATGAGGTGTCCGCAGATTGTCTCCTTGAACGTTTCCTTCACCGAATTGTTGGTTGCGAGCTCTTGCTTCAAGCAGGAGGAAGACGAGCTACAATCTCTGTGACCATCAGGTGAAGACCATCAAGCTGAAGTTGAATTATGTTTTGGGCGTCCTCTTGTAGCGAGTCTCCCTTGCTCTAGTATGCTCTACATCCAGAACCCAATGAATTATAGTCTCTTCCATTTCGGAGTTCATGGACATGTCTTGTTCTAGGCTGAAAGCAGCGTCCATACTCCATTGAAATCGATGGGGAGTGTTAGTTTTCTAGTCGTTGGTTTCATTATGTGACTCTTCCTACACTCGAGAGACTGGTCTTCCCTCTTCAGGTTGACGGGAGGAGGGAGCTTCTAGAGCCCCGAAGCCTCGACGATAGCCTCTTGGATATCCATATTGCAGAGCCATGATAGCGCGAACTAATGCACGGAGCGAAGGGTGATACATGTGTGAGAGAAGAGTAGGGTGCCAATCACCAGCAATGGACCGAAGGATATTGATTTCAAGAGCAGGATTCAAAATTTGAAATGCAAATGTCAAGCAATTGCTTTGGCTCGCACCCATGATTTTCATTGCAGAGCTTAACATGGAGGGGGTTATTCGTGTGTGGAGAATTACGAGACTCGTCGGGAGGATGAGTAGTTAATAGCATTATGTTTCCCATCCAAGTTGCTATGCTAACTTGGATCCAAGCCAGGTGAGTGACCAGAAGACTCGTGGGAGCCCACATGGCTTCTTGTTTGATCAGTCTCGGGAGAGCTATTGTGCCTTAAATGTTGGAGCTATGTGTCGGCTAAAGGATCCTCTCTAGATATGAGCGTTGAGATGGTGAGAGATGCTTCATAATGGAAATTAATTTCATCCTAGATGAGGGGTCTCCGTGGGGTTTGCATCCCAAACGCCCCATAGAGGGATCGATGGTCCATCAAGGATATTGTAGTATAGTTGGAGTGAAAGTTTTCATTCCTATGAGGAGTCCAAGGACTTTCCCAAGAGACTTCTTTTGACTAGTCTTTCATTGGTCATCCATTACACAAGCTTGTTGGAAAACCGAGAGATGTGGCTAGGAGGGAGTGCAAAGTCTTATAATGTTATGGATTATTTCCACGATGGTTTCCAATTGCCCCTTGTTGGATATTTTTGAAATTGGAGAGCCTGGTTGAATGTGCTTGAGAATGTTGTTGATTATTTGAGAGTCATCCTCTACCATGAGTTTGGAGAATCTTTGTTGCACAACTATTCCTAGTCATTCTTCCAAAGCATGGAGTTCTTATACAATGTTGGTGGTGACACCTAGCTTGCCCCCATAAGTTTGCAAGACATTTCCTTGATTGTTTCTGAAGGCTTCACCATAACCTTCTTTGCTTGGGATCCCTTTGGAGGCCCCATCGAAGTTGAGTTTGGTGAAACCCAAAGGAGGGGGAGTCTAGTTGGAAGGAGGGGTAAATATGATATGGGGAGGGGAGCGAATGAAAGTGGCTAGGTTGGATTTGAGATTAAGAACTTTGAGAATTGAGAGCTCATGGGGGTTTGAGTTCCAATCCTCTTGTTTCCATGGTTGAGAAAGAATAGTTTCCTAGATGGATTTAGAGATATTTCTCCAAAGATCAAAGGGAGAGAGCAATTTCAACTTGAAGATTCATCTATTTCACTATTTCCAAGATTCCTAGGTTAAAAAGTTGAGGAGGATGGTCCAATATCTATTTAATATAGGGCTTTGAGTAACGAAAAAATTCCAAAGCTTGATGGTGGCTTGGATGGACTGTCTTGAGCGCTATGAGCGATGGAAGATAAGGTCTTAAGAAGTCCATAGTTCCTCAGTATAAGGGAATGCATTGAAGAGGTGTTCAATAAATTCCTTGTGCAAGATGTAGAGAGGGAAATGAGAGGGCCTTGTGAAGCCTCTTTTGCAGAGGTTTTCCTAGGTGAGAGCTGTGTTATGGATGGGAAACTACAAGAAGGTCGAAACTTTCAACCAGATATTTTGATTCCATATTATTTCCCAGTTGACTATTTTTAGGAGCAAGTGGTGTTTGGTTGCAAAAGAGTAGGCTTATTTTGTTGTAAAAGATTCTGAAGTAGAGTTTCCCCAGTGAAGACAGTTAGGTTGGTTAGAGAATCTGATTTTATTATTTAAGGTCCTCCAGGAAACCATCGAGGGTGATTTGGTCAGTGGATCTAACCCAATGGTGAGTGGGAATCCATTCGCGTCATTGTTGTTGGTTTTCTTTTGTAGTCCAATAGTGGGCAACTCAAATTTTATTTTGTCTGATCATTTATGTTTTGAGACTTTGAAGAGATTATTTCTCTGTCCATATAGGTTGTTGTTGCGAGGCATCATCCCAGGATAAGGACTCATGATCATTTTTATTTCCCAGAAGCAATTTTCTTGAATCAGATGGAAGTTGTTTCTCACTATGTTCCATAGGTTAGAGATCATGTTGGAGCATTGTTCATTCTGATGATTTGGCTCACCTGAAGTTTTTTGGCATACTTATTTTTCCACAAGCTATCCCATTGAGTTTGAGAGTTTGTTAACCAACACCACCAAATTTTGGTGCCTAGGGTTTGGATTAGAGTCTCAAGGTCACGCAGACCTAACCCTCCTTTGTATTTTGGGAGGTAGACAGTCTCCTATATAACCAAATCCCACTTCTTTTTGTTCTTTGAGATTCCCTAGAGGAAGGAGTGGTGAAGGTTTCTAATGGATTTGAGAATAAATTTAGGGGCAATGTACACCGAGAAGTGGTAAATTGGCATAGATTGGAGGGATGATTTGATGAAAATGAGTTTGATGGCTATATTGAGGGAGTGAAAGGACCAATTGCCAAGTTTTTTATCCATACCTTCGAGGAGATCTTCCCAGGCCATTTTCTTTAGGGAGTATTCAACCAGGGGAAMTCCCAAGTATTTGGAGGGAAGATTACTTAGATGGTAGCCCAGGATTCCCATTAAATGATGTTGTATTGGTTGAGGGGTATTGAAAAAGAAAAKTTKGGACTTACCTTGATTGATGATCAACCCTGAGGCCTTTGAAAGTTCCTGGAGAACTTTCTTGATGTGGAGATATTATTTGACTGTTGGAGTTCCCATTAACATTGTGTCATCCACAAATTGTTGATCAGTAGCAGGTTTTTATTCCCCATGAAAAGAGAGTCCCTTCCAATTTCCTTTCTCGGTTGCTTCCTTGATGGCCCTACCTAAACCTTTTTCCCTAAGGATGAAGAAAAAGGGTGAGAGAGGGTCACCTTCGTGAATGCCTTGAGAGGGGGAGAAGGTTGGGGAGGATGAGCCATTAACCAAAATTGAGAAAAAGGATGTAAAATCAGGGAATTTATCCATTGAATCCCAATCTAAGAGAAACCAAAGGCAGAAAGAGTGTTGTAGATGTAGTCCCAATTGAGGTTGTTAAAGGATTTGGATAGGTCTAGTTTTATTAGCATATCTAGTTTCTTGCAAGTGTTCAGGGAATGGAGGAGTTCATGGGTTAAAATGATACTATCTAGGATTTGTCTCCATTCAACATAGCCCGATTGCTCATGAGATAATAGGGAGGGGAGGAGGGGTTTGAGTCTGTCAGCAATGATTTTTGTGATGAGCTTACAAATGACATTGCATAGAGCTATAGGTCGGAATTTACTTGGGTTTTCTACTTTTTCATGTTTCGAGATGAGGGTGAGAAAGGTATCATTGAATCTTGGGAGAACGTTTTTGAATCTACGAGATTCTTCCACAACTTCTAGGGCATCTTACTTAATCATCGGGCAATAGGCTTGGTAAAAATCAGTAGTGAAGCCATTTGGGCCTCGAGATTTACCCTTGGGAATTTCCATGATGGTTTGCTCCACTTCCTCCATAGTGATTTATCTCAACAAATCGTCATTGTGATCTTCTATGAGTATTTTTGGAACAGGCTGAGTAATTTTTCTTATTGCCTCATGTCTATTTTTTTGAGTTTCCTTCATTAAGGAGTTGTAGTATTGAATTAGCTCTGATTGGATATCTTGATGATTGCATATGTTATTTCCTTGAGAATATCTTAAAGAGGTGATTCTGTTTTGGTGTCTTCATTCGATCATTGAGTTGTGGAAGAATTTAGAATTCATTTCCTGTTTCCTTAGCCATTAGAATCTGGATTTCTGATGCCATAAAATTTCCTCTTTCCTTTCCCTGATATAAAATTGAGCAACGAGAGAGGATTATTCATCTATAAGCTCCTAGGACTTCTCATTTTTAATCATAACTTGTTGAATTTGTTTCATTTTTTCTTGGAGTTGATTTTTGGATTTGAAAATATCACCAAATTATGTTTTATTCCATTCTCTCAATTGTTGTGTCAGGTTCTTCAAATGTTGTTGGAATCTGAACTTAGGGGATCCTAAGTTGACTGTAGTTGCTTTCCACCAAGAGGGGACATTCAAGTGGAAAGAGGGGTGATGTAGTGAAAAGGATTCAAAGAAGAAGGGATGGTTTTTTCAGACTGGCTTGGATGTTATTGTGGAGGCGAATGGGCCAATGATTGGATCCATGGAAGGGAAGGATGGAAGCTTCAATGGCGAAGTTTTTATGCAGAAGGGATTCACAGATAAGAAAGTGATCTAGACACGAGGAATTTGTTGATCTCCTTTGCGGTGAATTTTCCAGGTTAAGATGTCATTAGTGGTTTCCCAGTCCACTAATCTTAGTTCATTGATGGTTTCCTTGAAGCGGGATGAATCATGTTCAAGGCAATTGAGACCTCCTTTTTTTTCTGAGAGGGAGGAGATGATATTGAAGTCTTCTCCTAGAATCCAGGGATGGTCGACAAATAGAGGACTCAGGATGTGCAACGAGTGTAGGAAGGATAGTTTTCTTAGGTGACTTGAGCTCCATAAATACTTTGGATGTAACCGATTTGATCAGATCCCACAGGTTGGATTTGGAAAAGATTGAGCGACGAGTAGTGAAGAAGCGAGAGGTTATTTCAGAATGGGTCCAAAGGATGGCCAGACCACCCGATGCTCCATTTTCATCTACCGCTACTGAGAGGAAGCCTAGCTAGCACTTAGAAGCAATTTTATCAAGGGTTTTAGAAGTACATTTTTTTTCTTGGATCATCATAATAGAGGGTTTTTCAGTGGAGATTAGGGTCCTCAAAATTCTTTGTTTCCTTCGGTCGTTGAGGCCTCTTAAATTCCAAGAGGTGATGATCATTGATAAGGTTGGGTTTGGGAGGAAAATTTCTCTGCCATGCTCTTTATTCTTCTTGAATTGAGAAGTATTTCACCCAATTCTTGTAGTAATCCCTTATTAGAAGGTCTTCCTCTTGTTTTGTCATCTTTTGGTAGCTTAATTGGTTCTTTGCTTGAAGAATTATTTATTCCAAGAGAGGATGTAGGATAGTGCTTACCTTTTGGGGATGCTATTACTTTTTCCTTGTTTCTTGATTTCATTAGAGCGCTTCGCAAGAGCTTGATTTTATTTTATGTAATGGAGTGCTCTTTTTTTCTTTCACAGACGGTCGTTATGCTTTGCAGGTCTAGATATTCGAGCTCCATGTCTTCAAGATCTTATGGATATGGTTTAGAAAGGTCAATTGGGGTCATGGTTTAGAAAGGTCAATTGGGGTCACGGTGGCATCTTGTTCCTGGGGGAGGGGATGATGAATTAGGGGATTGGGTTATTGAGGAAGGGTGGAGTCTTGATCTTTAATGGGAGTGGTATCTGGCTAGATCTTAGGAGTAGATCTGGGTGTTGGGATCTCCTATTAAGAGATTCTTGCTAGCAACCTGAAGTTCTTTCTTGTATGAGGGCCTTTGGGATTTGGCTGGATGGGGATTTTCATTAATGTTTTGCATTTAGGAGGGACTTTTTGAAATCCCTCTTCATCCTTGTCAGCATGAGTTTTGCATTATTTAGATTGCTTATTCATAGGGAAATCCCTAAAAAGGTGACTGTGAGCGTGACATTTTCTGCATCAAAAGGGGATGTTCTCATAGTCGAGCATCTGGATCTAGTCATTGTCCTTGTATCTAAGGAAAATTGAATTCGGTATCGCTTTTGAAACATTTAGGTAGATGCATATTCGAGCATAGGAGGTGTAGTGACCTTTTTATGTAGCATATGCTATGCAAACGAAGGAGCCAATAGTATTTCCTATCCCTTCTAAAATATTTGGGTTCCAGTATTCCTATGGGAGAGAGTAGAGCCTGATCCACACTAGAGCTGCAGTGAAGTCTTCCTTTTCTGGGCTAAAATTTTCTTTCCATATGCGCATGTAAAGGTCGGTTGAGTTGAAAAAGTATGGTCCACCTTGGAAGATTGTTTCTCTATTCTCAACTTGGTTAAACACTACAATGGAAATCCTTTGGAGCCGAATTTGAGTGGAAAATATCCTTTTGGTTTCCAGTGAGTTTTGACCCACCATAGTAGTGCTCTTTAAGATGGCCAAAGGTCCATAAATTTACATATCAGAGCATGATCGTGCATGTATCGAGGATGGGGCAAATGATTTCATACTATGGGATTTCCTCTATTTCTGGAATGTAGGTCGAAGAGTTCTTTTTTCTGAGGGATCAAGAGAGATTTTTTGGGGGGTGATTTGAGTCTCCGGGCTAAGGGGAGCATCCTTCGGTCGTTCATCTTCCATCAGGTTGGGAGAATCAGAGGGCACAGGGGTAGGTGTCGATAGGGGGGAATAGGAGGCATGGTTTCCACAAGCCACAACATTGCGGTAGGAGGGAGTGGCCCCTCCTCGAGCGGAGGTTGCCATTGCTAGGTCAGGTTTGAAGGCGGGAGTTCAAAGCTTGGTYGTAGAGMAGTTCCCTTTCGTATTATTTCAATTTCTTTGATAGAAGTATTTTATATGTAAAGAAATGGACAAAATAGATGAAGAAATTAAWTTTTTTTAGGTGTGTTCCTAAGAATATAWTTTATTTATTTTATATGATGTGTAGCACATTGATGGTTCCACATAGAATAAAGAGGGAAATTATTATTTTTTGACCCAAGGGACCGGGTAACTACTCAAGATTAACTGGGAACGTGGAATTACAAATTTATCCCACTTGTCTCGTCAAAATTTGATGACAGTCAGTTTTATCCATAATTTGATTTTTTTCTATTTAATTAGAATATTGAATAATAACAAATTTGAAATGTCTAGTAAGATGAAAATGCTAGTTATTGTCTATACATTAAGAAAACATTAACAGTAAAGAAAACATCCCATTATCATTTATTGAAAACTAATATTTATAGTGGAAAACCATAAATGAATTAAAAACTATAAAATGAAGACTTTTATTAAAATGGTAGCTATTGGTGTTCACCTGTAGGGGTTATGCGCCTATGGTGCTTCTTAAACTTCCTCTGCTTATGATGGAGGTTTTTAGGCAAGCAAATTGAAAGGTTGGGGTTGGGTGTAAAGACTAACTAAAAAGGATCAGGTCTTTAGGCAAGCAAATTGAAAGATTGGGGTTGGGGTCATTCATTTTTCATGATTTTCATTTTAAGTTTTTTACATATTTATGATTTATGATTATAAAACTTGGCCTTTTCGGTTTCCTAAAATTTTACCCATAATATTTTTGGCTCATCACGCAACATCTCTGTAGTTCTACTCAAACCATTTTGCTAGTTGACGACTGTAGAGATTTTAGTGAATTTCAGCGGCAATACAGAGAGCAGAAAAAATCTTTTACCACTCAATTTGTAAAACCTTTGATTGGAAAGTATTTGCCCATGTTCTTCTAAGCTCTAATTTTCTGACGAAATGTGTGAAGCATCTTGATTTAGAATTCTCTTCTAGTACGATTTACCCTTTTGCAAAGTATTTTCTGTAATTTTCCTTCTCTATGGCCCATTTACTAGCATGGTTCTGCACATATGTGTTGTAGGTTTTGATAAATCATAAATTTCTCTACCAATGAAAGAGCATTGTCAAGAGTTAACTTTTCTCTGAGTAGCTGGGCTTGGGAAGAATATTTTTTTGTTAATGGTAGGAATCTGAAAGTAAGTAAAATTTTATTTCCTACTGATATCAAGAGATTCATCATCGGCTAGTGGTTCCCATGAGAAGTGTATTTGCAGTGAGAATCATGTAACAATGAAGGGAACATAGACTGTTTCTAGCAAAAACAACTTCACACGTGTAAAGACTTTGTTCAATATTTGCTACAACGGTTCAGGTTCATGTAAAGGGTATTAAGAAAGAAGAATAAACACCTAATTGAACCGAAATTGCTCCAACACGTTAGAGACGAGGCAAGGCTCCCATTCAAATTAGTGAACAAAACATACAAAGCTACAAAGATTTTTCCCTTATAACGATTTTGAGGCTCCCATCCATTGTTGGGTGAAGCGTCTATCCTCAGAGATATTAACATGGTTTTAGAGAGCCACAATGTATAAAAAAAGCACATGAATTGTGTTCAAACGACACCCTCTGATTTAGGGTTGCTTTCTGGCCAATGTGATATTCAGCTAAATTTATTAAAAGCACACCACACCAATAGTTAAGCATAAAATACATTAATAGATTTTTTGTAAGTAACACTACATATATCCCTATAACAATATGTTGTGGAATTTGAACCAAATGGTGTGGTAAAAAAGAGAGAGAGAGTCTACACTGGGATTCTCGGATCTTAGAGTGCCTTCATTCCCATAAATTTCAATGTCGGTCATGCTGGGAAGATTATGCCCTAAGAACTCTGTGTAATATGTATGCTCCACTGTGTATAGTGCAATGCAGTATAGACAAACGAATAAACGGTCCTCTGTGTCATCGCATGATGAAGAGTGTGGACTCGGGTCAGTTCAATTAAGTTTTGGGTTATTAGACATTGCACGATATTACACACAAAATAATTTCTATTACTACCAATTACACAAATTACACATAATGTTATATAGGAATCAGATCCAACTTTCTCAAAACATAGAGATAATAGTTGAAAAAATCTCTCAGCAATTTCAACAAATCTCAAACCACTCTTTAAACTCAGCACACTGCATTAATGGAAGCATTATTTCCAACAAACTATCTCTCTGTACAAAGTCATCACARAGAACGAATGTCCTAAAACGATGAAGGAGGATTAATGGCAGYGAGACTACTATTTCAYGAACTTTGAATTTATTCCTAGATTTCGCAGGAGAAACTTAGTGAGTTGTTTTGAAAACCTCCGTGAATCRATTTGACATCGAAGGTCGTCAAACTAGGGTKCTCCAAAGAAGTATCACTACCCTAAAATACAAACATCGAAGGTCGTCAAGATAGGGTGATCCAAAGMAGTATCACTACCCTAAAATACAGTGTCAGGGTCTAGGTTATCACCTGGCCGRGAATATGACTACGCCGGGGTTAAAAWTTTCAAGGTCCAATATGATAACTGGATGAAGAGTGAGTGTTTCTGCAAACCATACAATACAAGTCCTACTTCTGGCACCAAGAATACTRTTGAAGTGGCCAAATAGCTCTCCAAGAATACTATTGAAGTGGCCAAATTTCCCTCCCATCAATAGGGGTTCTCTTTAGCCTGAATTTTCAATTATACTTCACACTGTCTGAAATGGAAATATCATTTAGACGATAGGAGTTCTCTTTAACCTGATTTTTCAATTATACTTCACACTGTATGAAATGGAAAAATCATTTAAATTTTGACCACACAAATATTAAATATTAATGATTTTGGATACATAAATTTGAAGTATTCAATGTATGCAGAATGCGTTTAATCTATATTCAGAATGCAATTTTATTCCCTCTATCTTAAATGGGAGAAAAAATTTAAATAACGATTTTTTTTTAAAGAGTAAACACAAGAACAAATAAACTTTTAACATGCTCTTCAATATTAAAAAAATATTCTAAAAATAACAATATAAACAATAATAAAGTTAACAAAAATATACAACTAAATAATTGTTTAATCTTGAGTTCACCATATGAAAGCTGACACATTAAAAAGCAAAAGTAAGAATGTGAATTCCCATTCAAAAAACATTTCCAACACAAACATACAAAAGTTCCAATATATACTAAGCACATAAATAGTTCATAGTGCATTCAAACTCGTAAAAAAGTTAGCGAGTGTTGTAACATCCTCACTATAATGTCAAGTTTATTTAATGTATAATGTAGATACGACTAGGTGTGGTAATATGCAAAATGTATTTTATGTTTTTAATAAATAGGGGTTGAATAATCCAAAATAGAGGAAGAATGTCTAGAGAGATCTCAAGAGGGATTCAAGGGGAAACAATTTATGGGTATTAATTCAAACTTACATTTCTGAATTTTATTATCATTTGGGGGAAAACTTCTAATTTCTAGCTCAGCATATGGGATCACAATCATTGAATATTTGTCATAGGGTAGATGTGAGAGTCATAACTGTTATAACCCTAATTTGCACCAGACATGCTTACCTGGCATCAGGTCATCTCAGATTTCTTTTTTGCCAAAGCACTGCATAACAACTCTTCTTAAAAACCTCTTTTATAAGGGCCAACGCGCCCTACTCCATTATTGCACGCGTGTACACGCTAGCTGACCCAAAACAGCCCGCGTGTACCTACAAAAGCACAAAAAAAGGAAAGTTGTCGACCGAACACACAACTTTGGGTAAGTTAACTAAACCTTCCAGCCATGCATGGCAGAGGGTTCTTTCAAATACCTAGCTTCTTCTAGCCTATAAAAGAACTATTAGGGGTCCCATTTGGAAGAGGAGAATAATAGTAAAGAAACTCTACCCAATTGCACATTCCCATTGTCCCAACCCTTTAGCCATTATTGTGCAAGAAGAGATACAGAGCAAAGAAGTTGGAGGACAATTGAAGAGGAGCCCAGGATCAGCTTCACGGAGCGGTGACCGGTCTCGACATTGTAAGTTTATTCCTTAAAATTAATAAAGAAATGCTTTTACCGTCCCACTATATGAGTTCTTCATAGTTTATTGAATATATGTTTGAATCTCTAACCCATTAATCTGTAGGTAAAATGCATGTATAGTTTGTTGCTTGTTTTGTATGCAAGTCGGCCTTGGGAGGAGAGCTTCCTACAAGCGATCAAGCATGAAGAAGGATCGACATCGAACGCCAGAAAAAAGGTATGTTCGTCTAACCATGTATTTGCTTAAAAGAAATGGGGATTAGGTCTGGGATGACGGTAGAAAGTAGGATTCTTTTGGTCTCATCTGCATGCATAATATAACCCTAAATTCTAGTCCGTAGGGGGATTTCCCACCACAACAACAACCCATAGTTATTGGAAAGCATGGGGAAGAAGAAATCAACATTGGGGAGAGTGAGCAGTCAATGGTCTTGGAAAAATGGACACAATTTGTATGTATTGTAATAGACATGGAGTTATTTACATAAAAAACAAGGGAAAACAAAGAAGAAGATCCCGGGAGATGAAACAACAAGGCCAGGTGAACTTTGGAGCATACTAGAGCAATTTAGGAGCATTTTCAAGTTGGAATTTTAAGAGTCAAGTTGTCAAGCTTGAAGAATGAACTCTTGAGTGAGTTGCACTGTATCAAAAAGTTGTTGGTGTTGTCTTTGATGTTGTTTTTCCTAGCAGTGAATTCCCTTGAGTTCCTAGCTGAGAGATTCCTAGCTACATGTGCTAGAGAGACCCTGATAAACGAATGGGATGCCCTGTGGACTTTGGTCAGTGATGGGCTACATTCTTTGGGTTGGGCAGGTTAAGAAGAAGAGATCCGGAGGAAATTTGAGATAGTTGTAGGAGAAAACCAATTGGTTGTGTGATATTGAGTTGTGAGGGAACTATCATGGGAAACCTTCTTTTGTGGAATCCTAACCCCATCTCCATGGTGACTTGTTGTTGATATTTTGAATAATAGGTCTATGGTTTGGTGGAACCTCCTTCCGAATCATTTGGTTGCACAAAATCTCTTTTAAAGATAAGTCTTTATCTATTTTGCTGAGTTGTTTTTATAAATTTAATTGTTGAACATTTACTCTATGAATGAGAATGGTTTAGAATGTTGTTATAGAGGTTTTATTAGTTGCATTCATGCTCGTTTAGAATGTTATAGTTGCATTTAATTATGGCTATTAGAATCTAGTTCTAAATGAGTACAAAATTTAGCTAATAATCTACATTAAATAAATCGAGAAGAACAAATTTTGTTTTTATCTGTTAGTCCACAAGTAATGTTCTTTGGTTAAGTTGGTAGACACTATAAAATGGTATCAGAGCTCAAGGTTCAACACTGATCTTGTATGGACTAGGAACCAACATGAATTAAGCATATTTGTGGTTGTACATTCTTATCCTATGATGGTTTTGGGGGAAAGATAGTGAACATAAGTGAAATCCCCAAATTATGAGAAGATTTTCAAGTTTTAGTGCTTCAGAGTAGTGAAGGAAGATAATTCATGGCATCAATTTGCATGTTGTAGACTCAAATTCGGACTTGGAAATCGATTTCCTGTTTATTTCATGATGGTTGTGAAGTTTAGAAATTGACGACCTGGATTAATTCGACATGGAGAATCAATGGTGGAGATTTAGTCACAAGAAGATCAGAGCTAAACACTCCCAAAAGGCCTTTGCGAAGAGGGTTTCTTAAGACTTCAGAGTTGGGTATGAGGTCGAGTCCATAGGGAGGATTCTAATGACACGAGTCGAAAGAATGAGAACCTTTAGAGTCCAAGGTTCTGAGTATCTTTGGATGTCGAAGTGGAGGCACTTTGATGGGGAAGATTCCAAGAATCAATCTGGATCATAGATCGATTGTATCCATAAAGTGATCTCTATCATAGATCGATGTGGGATCCACTTAATAGAGGAAAGGGAGATAATGATGGCATGATGATGCAACTTTTCAACTTGGTATCCAAAGAGTCCTAATGGTGACATGTGTCAGTGGTGGAGTGGGAAATGGATGTGAGTGTCCAGTTGAGGATGAAAGCCTTATGGATTTTTTTTTAACTTAGACCATAGGATATGGATGTTGTTAGATCTTGACCATTCATCGAAGGGTACTAGTAGGAGTGAGTTGCGCTCCGGGAGGGGAATGCACTCTGATGGAAAGTTCTCCAAGGAATAATTTGGATCATTGATCTGTCAGTGGGGGTGGTGTAATGACGGTCATTGATATGTCATGGGCCCCATAGTTTCAAGCATGAATATCTTGGAAGGAGGGGGCACTAATCTTCATGCAATTTTGAAGGTCCGATGTTACTGGAGTTGTTGACCGCAAACTCCTAGGATCGTCAAATCTGTGGAAGGAAAAAGGAATTTCAAGAGTGGAACCACTCTAATGGGAATACTTCGATGGTGAAGAGGAGATATGAGTAGATCGAAGTCGTTGATTTGGAAGGTTTCTGATAGGGATTCTGACAATGTTCAGACTGCAATATCTGGTGAATTCRTGTACCCAACAATTGAAGTTCTGATGGGWAGACTCTGAACATGAGTTTCGACAATCCTATAGATGTCTAGCAGTAGCTTGGAAAGGATAGGAATATTAKAAATCAAKATTAATCCTAATTATTTGATCAATGGTTTGGATCTAAGGATTGTTACATCAATGATTTAGTAATTKTTTCCATGAAAATTTTAGTTTTTTAAGGTCTTCATCTTGGARGGCATTTTTGAGGGCCTAAATAGTGGTTTTAGAAAATCAAATTTGTATAAAATTYTGTCTCCTTCCATGATACAAAMTTTCTACTTATAAAATSTAGAGCTCGAAGAGAGATTTTCAATAAGCTAAATTKTTCATCAAACAGARCTTGTATGAAGAAATTACAGSCATAACACTTAACGGTAAAATTAGTACCACGTTTCTTTTAGAAGGAATAACTCCTAGCTCACRAGTCAGTTTGGGGCTTAGGATAAGTCTATGGAAATCTTGTGGATTGTAGAAGTCATCCATGGAGCCATATTTGAGGTATGGGTACCAAAAAATGTGTTGGAAGATAAAGAGAACACATGTAGCATGCAATGATATAAAAGGGAAAATAGTCAAAACTTCTGAAGACCGTAACTTTTTGCTCAGACCTCGAAATTGGGAAAATAAATAGTTGATGGAAAGGTAATGAGGAGGAGAATACAAATAATAAACTGTAAAATTAATTTTAGTCGAAAAATTTTCAATCAAATGAAAAGAATATGATTTGTGGCATTAAAGGGGATACAATTTTTTATCAATTATTTTCTAAATTGTGTATGTATTTATTTTCATCTAACAAAACTTGTTTGCCTGCACATTTTATGCATAATGAAAGGTTCATAGAATCAACTTGGTTTTTATATGAGAAAGAAAACAATGGAAGATGGCCAAGGGTCCTACAGTCATGAGGAAGAATTCATAGGTCTGTATGTTAACATGGGTAATGCTAAGAGATAGTCGAATGAAAGAAAATACATGAAATAACATGTATATATGAGAAGCCTACATAGACAAGTGCAGATCTATAAGGATTATAATAAGAATATTATAAAGGCTCAGGAAGAGATACTTCATAGATTTAACATGTTGGAGAAGAAAGCCAAAAATAACTCTAGCACAAAGCCCAAAGATAGTACTAGACAAGTGAAAACATCCAAATCCTATAGAAAAAGAAATGGGAATGAGAATGATAGGAAGTCAAGGAATAGGAGCAGGAACCATCATTCACCATATAAATACACTATGAGAATTTAGGCTAGTTTAGGGCCAGGGAGTAGCGTAAGTGTTATAATAATAGGTGTGATCGTTTCACCATAGACAATACAACAACATTTTCACCCAACCATAGGCACAAAGGCCACCCCTGAGCACCTTAATCTTGACAGACATAATAATTTTGGAAGAAAACCATAGAACCAATAGCCAAAAAAGGTAGCATACCTCTCTCGAGAGGTATCGTACCAAGAAAAAATTCCAAACTATAACCAAGCAAAAAGTCGAACCATAACCAAAGATCAAGTCACCATTGTAGCAGTTGCAGCTCTCCTCTAGTCATGTGCACAACTTATCGTTCTGCACTTTTGAGAGTGAGTGTGTCAAATTAGCTCTAGTTTCCTCTTATTTGTATTCCTCCAAGTGACCTAACTAGATTATTTCTACTTCTAGAGGATGATAATTTAATATAAATTATTATCTTGAGCCAACCTATCTTCTAAGGTTATTTCCTAACCTTCTAGGCTTTCTCTTGTTTCCTGTAATATTATAGACTCATCAAAGGTTACAGGTAGAGGTTAATACCTCCCGCAACTACTGTAATATCAACACTCCCTCCTAGCTAGGGAGGTATTAAAGGAAATGGTCTTGATCACAAATAGACCATTCAACTGGTAGCATCATCATATCCATACATACTGTCTCATGATCATATCACGAGCACCATCATAATTATCCAACTAGATAGTCTCTATGGAAATAAGAACAATGGCATCCAATAGAGAAAAATTATGTCTATTCATAGTAATATAAAACTATTATCTAGTGGTACACAACCACTCCTAGTAGCACAGAACTTCTAACTAGTGACACATAGTCACTACCAATGGATCGCATCCACCACACTAGCATAAATCTATTGTCCAAAGACATACAATGTCCAAAACAATCATATCATTTGATATCAACAATGTCATGATGTGAACCGAATCATCTAGGCCACTCTTCCACTCACATCTATGAGATATGGAAGATAATCTTCCCTTAGAAATTTAAACATCAACCATGGGTTGTCTAGACTATTCTTCTCTAGCATCAAAGAATAATTGTCTCTAATTTTTTAACTTGGAGGATTCAACTTAACTGGGCCATTGTTTCGGCATGATTCAGAGTGCAACCTGGAGAGAATGAGTATGCCCTAGGGAATGAATGTCCTTTATTTTTGAACCTAGACCATTCAACCTATCTGAGCCATTCTTCCGGCACGATTCACAATGCATCCTGGAGAGAATGATTCTTCCCCAGGGAATGATTGTCTGCACCATTTGCTACGAAAATGACTTTCCTGCACAAACCTCCTAAATTAAACCATTATTTGTAACTGCTCACAATTGTGAAATTTGAAAGAATTACTTATTGGAAAGGTGGACCATTCTTCTTGACCACTTATTAGAGTGACTACCAAGGATAATGGTTGTCCTTGACCATTCCTCCACACTGGCCACAAGTTAAATCATTGTCTTTGGTACATCGACAATCTATCGGACCATCATTGTTTGTTTTGGATCTTTTCCCAAACTGGAAAATTATTGTCCATAAAGAATCTTGGACCACTTTCCAAATTGCAAAGTGAATTGAAAACCTGGACAATTTTCCAAAATGGAAAATGATCGTCCACCAACAAAATTGGACCACTTTCTGGACTGGAAAGTGACTGCCCAACCTGGACCATTTTCCAAAATGGAAAATGACTGTCCATATTGTTAGCGATAAAAAATGCATTGGTATTTTGGAGTTTTTTCTTAACTTTTATGCTCATTTCTACAATTTTATGGTCAGTGTTTTATCCTCAAATTAGAAGTGGTGGGTGCTTGAAGTGTTCAAATTCTAATCTATTTTTATTTTGTTAAACCATTTCTATTACATGTCAATTTTATGAATCTAGCACAAGCTATATCATATGTACTAAATTCCTAGTTTACATATCAATCTTAGCGCACCAAACTATATTTCAAGTCATAAGTCAACACATAAGTTGACATACAAGCTAAGGCTACTTGCTACAAAACCCATACTAAATCCAAGCAACGAGTTAAATCTATATGTGTTATTCTTATGATATTATGCTAGCTATGAGTCATGCTAAATTCCAAATCCACATGCCACATCAGAACTTCATGCCTAACTATCATGCTAAGTCAAAGCCACATATTTAACCTTCAAAACTTATTCTGAACGCCAAGCCAACACATACATTTATATCTCCTATTGATTCTATTAAAGCCTTGGGCCATTCCTATGTCAAGTTGATAGGCTAAGTCAAGTCAGACCTTTAGCCTACCTATTTAACTCAAGACACATGTCACCAAAATCCAGCAAAGAGCGTTGAGCTCTTATCAATTGAGGTCGGTTGTCAAAATTATGTAAGTGTATCATGTAGAGTTTTGATATGTACATACATAGCTGCTAGTTTTGCAAATAGTGAGAGTCACCAAGATGACAAGTTGACAGGTTGAAGATTATTTGAAAGAGGAATCCATGGGATGGTCTCTCTTGTCATATCTCGTTGACAAATCAGGAACATGTGCTGATTTCATCTATTGGAGATTGGAGGGTATCTAGATACATGTCATTTGCATTTGCAGACAGAAAAATACATGCATAGGTGTCTTTGAGTAAGTATAATTGGGTTGTTGGATCATTTGACAGATCAGAGGTATCAGATCATGATGTAGAGCTGCCAGGATACCGACGAACAAGTGGATATAAGTCAAAGTTTCTTTGTTGCTCTAAGTCAGGCAAATTTCCTTGGGGTTTCATTCAACCAAGATAACATATCGAGCACTCTAGGCTGCGACCAAGAGAGTGAAAACCACATGGTAAACCAATTTTGAGACAGGGCAATACACGAGCCAAATCGGAGTTTGAGGTCGCATAGGAACTTCAAATCCACATGTCAAATGGATAAGCCACACAGGCCTAGCTCAAGTGCCAAGCTTCCACATTACTCATCGATTACGCAAAGGGTATATAGGTGTATATAAAGGTTCTAGATTTCTAAATCCCGATATATATATGATATCTTACCTTTTCAGCAAAATAAACATAGATTGAAATGCAAGTGGTTGTTCACTAGAGTTGCATTGTCGACGGTCACAACAAATGGAGGATGATGGCATGGTAGTTGTTCTCAAACATGGAGATATTATTGATGATTCAAAACAAAATGAGGATGGCCTCTCTACTAGCGTTTCCCCCATGGTACATATACATAACCCTTATGCCAGATGCTAAGCAATTGTACAGGTTTCCAAGTGCCAAATCTCTGTGGTAGAAGTCATTAACAACTTCAGCCACGGTGAGAAATCACAATGAAATGTCTAGAACTGCATAGAATGAATTTGTAGTTGAGTTTGAGGATGATTCTGATCATATTCTTAGTGGAACTCTCATTGAAAACAGTTGCACTATTTCAGCATGAGTGGAGGCCTAAAAGTTCGGTTACCTTTTCTAGGAGGTAGACACCAAAGCCCTTCACAACAATGCAAAGGTGGGGTTATCTCTGATTTTGAAACCTAGAAGAAGTTATCATAGAGATTCTATAGTTAAGAGATGCCTCAATAATTATGGAAAACAGTAAAAA
>SNQJ01S0000127.1:380791-398863 GCA_010110895.2 Picea sitchensis
TATACATAACCCTTATGCCAGATGCTAAGCAATTGTACAGGTTTCCAGGTGCCCGATCTGTGTGGTAGAATTCTTTAACAACTTCATCCATGGTAAGAAATCACAATGAAATGTCTAGAACTGCACATAATGAATTTGTAGCTGAGTTTGAGGATGATCTTGATCGTATTCTTAGTGGAACTCTCATTGAAAACAGTTGCACTATTTCAACATGAGTGGAGGCCTAAAAATTCTGTTACCTTTTCTGGGAGGCAGACACCAAAGCCCTTCGCAACAGTGCAAAGGTGGGGTTATCTCTAATTTTGAAACCTAGAAGAAGTTGTCATAGATATTCTGCAGTTAAGAGACGCCTCAATAATTATGGAAAACAGTAAAAACGCTTGACACCTACATATCATCTAGAATACGATTTTGTTGGACTAATCGTAGAGAGTAGAAATGTCTCAGGTCCAAGCTATAAATCAAATAACAGGCACCAGTCCATCTGCGAGAAGGGTCTACAAAGAAATATCATTACTATCCATAATCGCCAGGCCAAATTAAAAACATAAATTTCCCAACAATTGTATGTGCTGCATCATCATTGATGAAAACAATGAATTTGATTTAATCACGAAAGATTTTATTTTTGGACAAAACAGAGCTTTCACCGCCACAAAAAGCACATCTACAAACAGTTAGTAGTTGAAAAGCAGAGCTTTCATCGGCTAACAAGCAAATTTCAAGGCAGAAGAGCTAGTGAAACCACAGACATGGCAGAGAAGTTGTATTTTTGCCCAGATCCAAGTTTTTCTTAATCAAATGCTTGGAGGATGGTTTCAAAAAATGGACAATAATTAAACACATCATATTTAATGTTCTGTTATGATTTTTGAGGTGTTTAGAAAGGTGGCAAATTGGAATTAGCTACCTATTTTCTGGGCACAGAAACAGTTTTTTGCTAAAAGTGGAAAATTTGACTTATCTTATCTTCTATGGATATTCAACAGCATTGGAAGGCTTTCTACACTTATCAAATTTTTGAAGGATATGAAGATCATCAAAGATGAGGAGTTGACCTAGTTTTTAGGATCTCTTCCTATTTTCTTGTGTCAGTTTTGATTRTCTATTTCAAGTAAATTCAATCCTCCTTTATAGGATCTCAGTTATTTTGTAAAGGCTATAAAGGCCTAYCTTTTTCACATACCTGKGTTTGGATTTTGGATACAGGAACTATACCTTTGTAATAGACTTTTCATATGATAATACAGATCACAAGTTTCTCTCTCTATTAATGTCATATTTCCACCCTTCTTYTGCACTCTTATTCAAGTTGTTTTAACTGCAAAATRACTGTCATCTCATTAGTGAGTTCATAACTTGATTAATGGTTTCTTACATTGTTTATTAAACCCATCATTGTGTATCTGGTTTATAAGAACTGTCTTCTTCACCCACTTAAAGCTATTATCTGATTATTGATCCTTGAGGGCATTGGTTTATTTAATTATTCATTTTGACTGTTTGGATACTATATTGTAGTTGAGTTATCCCATTGATCCACACATACAAAAACACAAAAACACAAAAACAAGTTACTTTAAGTTATAAAGCATCTTTGTCTTACAACCTCAAAGAGTTTCTTGGAGTGATAACACATATATCAATAACATATCAGTACTCCCTCCCAACCTGGGGAGTAATCACTTCTCGTTCCAATAAGGAATTCATCTCCATGAGTCCCATCTTGTCCCTTAAGTATACAAACTTTTCATCTTGGAAAAAAGATTTACCAAAATATTTTTTATCAGCTCATCAGTGCAAATATACTAGAGAACTACTTCTCCCTTTTGGAATTATCACATAGAAAATAATCCTTGATCTCAATGTGCTTCGACCTTTCATGGAATATCATATTCTCTTGGAGCTTTACATAGTTTTGGTTATCACAATATATCATGGTTGAATACAACACCTAATAAAACAGTCCAGAAACTGGCTTACGGGGCCATACTTCTTTTGTACAAGCATCACAAACTGCAATATATTATGCTTATGCAGTGCTGAGTGGAACAAAATTTTGTTTCATTCTATCCCATGATATCGTGCAAAAGATCAAACTGAAACATATCCAAGAAGTACTTCCTTTTTTATCTACACTCCTTACCCAATCTGAATCGATAAATCCATGCAGTTGTATATCAAAACTCAAACATACAACAAAGATATTTCAGGGCATGCTTTGCAATTATTCATTTCTCATGGCCATGTTTGACCTGGAACTGGCTCAACATGTTTACAACAAAGAAAATGTCCAACCTAGTATTCCTTGAATACATCAAGGAACAAATCAATTATAGGTACAGGGACATGTCTACTAGATTAGAGTCACTCAACTTCTTTAGATCTGTCATCATGGGAGTTTTCGATGGATTTGAAATCCATCATCCCAGACTTATGAAGAACCATTTTGATACACTTCCTTTGTCATAGGAATTTTTTACCACACTTCTCCTTTACATGAGAGTCTCTGCACCAGGTTGCTTGAATCCATAGAAGGTCTTCTTCTATTTGCATACATGGGTCTCTTTCTGGTATACCTCAAAACCTTTAGGTTTATCTACATATGGTTCTTCTTCAATTACTTTGTTGAGAAGAATAGTCTTCACATCCATCTGATGTAAATTCCAACCCATGGATACTGCAAGAGATATAATGGCTCAGCTAGAGGTGTATCTAGTTACTAGAACAAGCTATCATCACAGTATTTTCCCTCCTTCTGGGAGAACCCTCTATCTCTGAAACTCACCTTGTATCTATCAATGCTTCCATTCAAAATTTATCACATACATTTTTCTTCATCGCAACTTCCTTCCATTCTTTCTATTTGATTTCTTCTAGTGGGTTCAAACAATGTTGGTAGTCTTATGATTCTTGGTATAATAACTGGTTCAATTGGTTGTTTGACTTTTCTTTCTTTCTTGGAATATTCACGTTCTTCCTCATGTTTCTCTTCATTGTTGGAGTCCATGGAATCTTCTATAGATTATATGTCCTTCCTTTCTAGAGCTTCCAACTTATGTTTTTCGTCATAGGAACATAAATGTAGATGGACAACAAGGGATATTTAGGGATTCTTTTCAAAGAAGACTTCTTCTAGAGTCAAACTGAACATGTGTTTCTTATCATGGTTGCTACTTATAATGAAGAACATGAAAAGATACTTCATAGTCTTCACGGTTTCCTTAATGGATCACATCATTGAAGATTAGCTCCCTCCTAATCCCAACTTCATGCATGAATGATCAATTTACATGCTCTTCTTTTGGAATTCTATGTAATCAACTCCCTCCATATCAGAGAGTCCATGCTTCCATATTCATCCTTCTTGATTTTTGTAAAGTGTCACAAGTCTATTCTATTTTCCTCTTGATTACTGACTTCTTTCTGGTTTGATTCCTTCTTGATCCCTTCAAGTTTGGTTCTGATTGTGTCCCATCTAGTAGTTGTTACTTACATACAACTTTAATAGCTTCCACATGGATTGTCACCAAAGGTAGTCAACGTACTTCATCCTTTTTAAATACATTATTAGTAGTCATTGTAATGGCAATCCTTATATTGTTTTTTTCCCATAGGTATTCTTTCATTGACACTGACCATCTTCTATTCTAAGAAATAGATACACATGATATGTATGTAAACATGGTATGTGAAAGGACTATGTTACAAAATAATATTGTTACCATGACTAGTTGAAGAAGTCTGATTCATCATGTTTGACTTTGTTTGAGGGTTCCTTTTATTTGGAAACTGTTGCTTCATGTGTTTTCTTCATTTTATTTAACTCGGGACATTGGTTCATGTAGTGACCATATTTTCGACAGTTGAAGCATTGTATTTTTGACATATACTTTTCTTAATTTGGTTTCTTCCTTGAGCCAAACTTCTTCTTATTYMTGAATTTCTTGAACTTTKCTGTGTAGGTTTGATCATCATCTTTGTTTTGGGATTTATCTTTTGTGATAATCCTTGATTCTTCTTGTGCACAACAAGTCCAAAKTTCTTCAAATGTGGGATACTTTGTTCTKGTGTTCATGCTTGYGGAAAATGCATCCCATGTCTTCGGAAGGCCATTAAGTACTACATTTACTAGTTCCTTTTCTGAAATTATTTCCTCAATAGCTTGTAGTTGATCTCTTAACTAAGAGATTCTTACAAAGTATGATGTTATGCTATCATCATCATTCATTTTCATGTCAAGGAGCTCATTCTTCAAAATCATCACTTGTCCAATATTTCTAATTGAGAAGAGGTTAGTTAGGGAATCATACATGTTCTTACATGAGTCAATATGAGAAATATAGGATGTCAAATGGTCGTTTACAGAGTCCACTATGATTCTCATAGCATTGATGTCATTGTTCTGAGGTTCCTTCTCTTTTCCCACTTCAAACTATGGTTCCAGGATATTTCCCTTCAAGATATCAAACACTTTATTCTTGGAAAGGATGAGGTAAATCCTTGTCTTCCATGATCTAAATTTAGAAGTCCCTTCTAAATTTTTTTTTGAATTCATAGAGTAATTCATGACTGCTTTGAATTGGTCAAATTTTGACTTTGGCTTGGTCAACCTTTGAATTTGACTTATTCATCCTTTAATTTTGATCAAAACCTAAAAATTGATGCCTTGGATTATTGAGAGTACCAGGAGGTGCACTAGGCTAGGGCGTAGAGAAGTGCAAAGCTATAGGGTCGATAATAAGAATATTATGAAGGCTCAGGAAGAGATACTTCATAGCTTCAACATGTTGGAGAAGAAAGCCAAAAATAACTCTGGCACAAAGCCCGAAGCTAATTCTAGAAAAATGACAACATCCAAATCCTATAGAAAAAGGGATGGGAATGAGAAAGATAGGTAGTCAAGGAGTAGGAGAAAGCACCATCATTCTCCACAGAAATTGAATGGGAGAGTTGATGTTAATTCAGGGCTAGGGAGTAGCCCAAGTTTTAGAAGAATAGGTGTGCGCGTTTCAATGTAGACAATAAAACAATATTGTCACCCAACCATAGGCTTAAAACACACCCTCATTCACCTTAACCTTGATAGAAAAAATAATTCTGGAAGAAAACCCTAGAACCAATAGCCAACCAAGGTAGMGTACCTCTCTCTAGAGCTAGYGTACCAAGMAAAAATTCCAAACTATAACATTAAGCAGAAATTCCAACCATAACCAAAGATCAATTCACCATTGTAGCAATTGCATCTCTCCTCTAGTCATGTGCACCACTTTTCCTTATGCATTTATGAGAGTGAGTGTGTCAAATGAGCTCTAGATCCCTCTTATTTATAGTCCTCCAAGTGACCTAACATGGCCAACTTCTACCTCTCGAGGATAATAATTTAATATAATTTATTATCTTGAGCCGACTTGTCTTCTAAGGTTATTTCCTAACCTTCTAGGGTTTCTCTTTCTTCCCATAATATTTTAGACTCGTTAAAGGTTATAGATAGAGGTTAATACCTCTCGCAACTACTGTAATATCAACAACAATTTTTTCCCCTATTAGGAGGCAAAGGAGAAGGATTGAGGGAGACATATTGCAAGGAGAAATCTAGAAGATCAAGCCATCGATTTTCAATGGTGACCATAGGAGGAGAGAAGAGGCCGAGACCTCACTGTTCGAAATGAAGAAATATTTCCAGTTGCATGATTACCCCTCTAGGGTAGAAACAATAATTGCAACCTACCACTTGAAAGGAAAGGAAGCCATGTGGTGGGACCAACTTAATCAATCCAAGCACCTTGATGTGAATAGCGTCTCGTGGAGGTAGTTCAAACGATATTTCCAAGAGAAATATGTTTCTGATCATTACTATGAGAGAATGATGAAATATTTCTTTCAACTCAAGTTGGGAAGCATGACAATGGATGAGTATGAGAAGAGGTTCTTTGAATTGTTGAAGTATGTTGACTTCATAAATGATGAAAAGGTCAAAATACAAAGGTTTTTGAGTGGGTTACCCTCCTTATGTAGTGATAAAATAGAATATGATAACCCCAAGACCTTGGAGGAGACCATAAGGAGAGCGAGTATCTATGAGTAGAGAAGAGGGAGGTCATTATTTCAAAAGAATTGTAATGACAAGATGAAATAAAAGAGGGAGAGAAGGAAGAAAGGATTTAAGCTTCCTTTTTTCAAGAATAACTCTCAAGAAAATCTGTATGGCTAGTCAACCCAAAATAAATACAAGTCAATAGATTCTTTTGGGAAAAGGACAAGGTATCATGCTATACAATGTTGGGGATGTGAGGGGATTAACTTACACAAAGAATTCCCTCACAAACAATAAAGAATGAGGAATTCCCACAACATTCAGGACACTGAAACAATGGAAGTCATTTGAGGAAGCATGCCAAGGATTTATGCTACCTTGGACAAAAAGAAAGCAAAGTATCAATCCCCCATGATTGAAGTGAAAGGTAAGATCAATAATCATCCCATAGAAATTTTAATTGATTATGGAGCTAGCCATAGTTACATAAAATCTAATATTATTGAAAGATTTCATTTTCAAAAGAAATTTTGGTTAGTTCAGTTATCCATGGGGTTCAGACAAGGATCAATGAGTTGGTTAAATATTTTCCAATAGACATGAATGGACTCAACATAAATATGGATGTGAACATTATACCTTTGGGTTCATATGATTGTCTAATTGTCATGGATTGGTTGCAAAAACAACATGTTGTCGTAGATTGTTACAACAAAACAATAACTTTCCTTAATGAGAAAGACAAGCAATGAAAGATTCAATGCATTCCAAGAGTTATGGTTCTTAGAAAAATTTCATCCATGCAACTGAAAAGGTGTTCAGAGAAAGGGTGTCAAATTTTTGTAGTCCACGTGGAAGAAGAAACCAAAGATAAAGTAGAAGGCCCTAAAGACCATCTAGTATTGAGATATTTTGTATATTTTTTTGGGTAAATCCCAGGACTTCCACCAATGAGGGATACCAATTTCTCTATCGATTTGGTACCAAGTTCTTCCCCAGTGTCCAAGAGACCTTACATAATGGGCACACCCGAATTGAAGGAATTACGAATGTAGCTAGAATAACTATTGATAAAGGGGTACATACGCCCAAGTGTGTCACCATGGGGAGCCCCATTTATTTTTGTTAAGAATAAATATGGAACCTTAACGTTGTGTATTGATTTTATACATTGAATAAGGTCACTATAAATAAAAAATATCCCTTACCAAGGATTGATGATTTATTTGATCAGTTGAAAGGTGCGAGAACATTTTCCAAGATTGACTTGAGACTAGGCTATCATCAAGTGAGGATAAAAGAAGAAGTTATCAACAAAAAAGCATTTAGAACAAGGTATTGGCATTATGAATTGACAATATTTCCATCTGGACTATCAAATGTCCCAGTTGTTTTTATGTTTCTAATGAATGGATTGTTGAGGGAATACTTAGACATGTTTGTAATTGTTTTCTTAGATGATATTCTCATCTACTCTAAATCTGAAGAGGGGCATATGAAAATGGTGCTAAAGGTTTTGAGGGAACATAAATTATGTGTCGAACTATGTAAGTGCATATTTTATCAAAAGAATATCCACTACTTGGGACATATTATTTCAGCAGATGGGATATCAATTGATCTCGAGAAAATAGAGGCCATAAGAAGATGTCCATCACCAAGCAATTTCATGGAATTCACATCATTTATGGGTCTTGTAGGTTATTAAAAAATATCAATAAATGGGTTTTCAAAGATTAAAATCCCAATCACTTCATTGCAAAAGAAAGGAGTGAAATTCAAGTGGACCCCAAAATGTGAAGAATATTTTCAGCAGTTGAAAAACATTTTGACAAGTGTGTTTGTATTAAAGATTGCATACTGATATGAATAGTTTGTAGTTTTCACATATGTGTGAAAGGAAGGGCTTGGTGGAGTAATTATCCAAAAGGATCATGTTGTATGTTCTGAATATAGAAAACTAAAGGAGCACGAGATAAATTATGCTACCCATGACTTAGAGCTAGTAGTCATTGTACATGCATTGAAAATATGGACACATACTCTCATGGTGAAGAGGATTGAGCTAAGAACATACCACCATGGTCTGAAACATGTATTTTGACAATGAACACTAAATGCTAGGAAAAATAGATCGTTCAAGTTTCTTCGTGATTATGATTTTGAAATTAAACATATTAAAGGAAAAGAAAATAAGGTGGCTAATCTTAGTATGACAATTTAGAATCTTAGTACGAAAATTTATGATCTCAGTACGACATGTCACCTAGATTCCAATGGGAAAACTAAAAGGACCAATAGGATAATTGAAGACATGCTTAGGTTGTACGTCAGGATCAACCATAAAAATGGGAAGACTACATCCACTTAGTGGGGTTTTCTTATAATAATGGGTATCAGGATTCATTAAAAATGTGTCCTTTTGAAGCTTTGTATGGCATAAAGTGTAACACATGAGTGAGCTGGGAAAACCCAACAGACAGAGCCATGAATGGGAAATATTTTTTGAAATAAATGGAAGAGAATATGACAAAGATAAGGAAGAATTTAAAGGCTTCCCAGGATAGGCATAAAATGTATGCAAACAAGAACATAATTTTTAGATATATTAAAGTGGGAGAACATGTTTTCCCAAAAGTGAAAGAAAAATGTAGTTCGATAAGATTGGGTTGTTACCCAAAGTTGGCAGCAAGATATTGTGGGCCTTTTGAAATATTAGAAAAATTTGAAGGCCTAAATAGTGGCTCATTACCCCTTAATTGGGGCATATTACATTAGTAATGTTATTTTATTTATGTCGTCTTGAATCCATTAGTTGTAATTGTACCTCCTAGTCTCCTATATATACCAAGGAGACATTTTCATTTGGAGTCATATTGTCTTTGGACATTTATGTGGGGTATAAGGAGGTTGCCCCATCGAAGAGGCTTATTACATGAAATTCTCTCTTTTTCAAGGCGTTGAGACTTATTCTGAGGTTTTTCTATTCTATATTGATATTTGGTTCTTAACATATGGTATCATAGAAGCACCTTTAACGACACTAACTAAGAAGGTTATAGGTGACAAGATCCCAGTTCAAACTATATTTCCAAAACTTGACGAGGAAGTAAAAATCATATTGGAGCCTAAAGCCATCACTGACACAAGAATTCGCCACCTGAGGGATAGATCCATTTCAAAGTATCTCATTAAATGGAGGAAAGTATCGGTTGAAGATTCCACTTGGGAAGATGAGTCTTTTATACATAAGCATCCAGAGTTACTCAAGCATTTCATACAAAACTTGTCTCAAAGGGAGGGGAATTTTAAGCCCTAAATAGTGTCTCATTACCCCTTAATTGGGGCATATTATATTAGTAATGTTATTTTATTTATGTCGTCTTGAGTCCATTAGTTGTAATTGTACCTCCTAGTCTCCTATATACCAAGGAGACATTTTCATTTGGAATCATCTTTTATTTGGACATTTATGTGGGGTATAAGGAGGTTTCCCCCTCGAAGAGTCTTATTACCTGAAATTCTCTCTTTTTCAAGGCGTTGAGTACTTATTCTAAGGTTTTTCTATGCTATATTGATATTTGGTTCTTAACAAAAATACAGGGCTGGTTGCATACATGTTAGCATTCTCTTCATCAATGAGAGTGCCTAATTTATTTTCATGTGTCATTATTAAATAAATATGTGCCTGACCCTAGTGACATAATTGATTGGACCATGATCCAGGTGGAAAACGAAGGGGATTTATGTGTGGAACTACTACACATCGTGGACCGGAAAGTTAAAGTGCTCAAGAACAAATCCATAGGGATAGTAAAGGTTCATTGGACATGCTACAATATTAAACATGGAATATGGTAGAATGAATAAACCATGTGAGAGGAATAATCTCATTTTTTTGTCGATTTTGAAGAAAATAGAAGTTAAAAAATACAAGACTTCATTTTTGGAAAGCTAGATTTCTAGAACCTCATCTCACAAATTCATGGTCAACACTGATATCCCAGATAAAATGATGCAGCCTAATGGAATGAAGGCAGTGAAGCAGTTTCATTCCTTGGGTCAGCATGGCGAGAAGAATGAAAGATTTTGGTTTGGCCTGTTGTAGGAGGGTAAAAATTTGCAGAAATTGTTTCTATTTTATGAACATGGTAATCTAAATGTGTATATATTTTCGGCACATGTTGTGCATCAGAACGATGAAAAATTGTAGGGGAGGGGGAATATGACATCTCCACTATAATCCCCATTTTATTTAGTGCATAATTTAGATATAAATATGGTTGTGGCCACGCGATGTAATATGTGAAATGTATTTTATGTTTTTTTTAATTATAAAGGAATACCATGATAGAGTGACTTGTTAAGGCACTCTATTATGTGAAGTTATTGGTATAAAAACCTTGACTAGACATGTGTTTTGCGTGAGGGGATGCATTGGCATGCTTGGGGTTATAGTGGTAGCAGTCGAAGAACTTGACCACATGTCATGTGAGTACGTGCTCGACTAGTTGTTGATTTTCCCATTCAACAAAAAAAAATTATAAAATAATACAACTACTGTGAATAGACATGAATGGGGGATGGATAATCCACAAGAGAGGGAGAATTCCTAGGAATATCCCAAGAGGATTCCAAAGGGGTATAATTTATGGGTATTAATTCAAACCCACATTTCTGAATTTTATTATCATTTGGGGGAAAAAATTTAATTTCTTGTTGAGTGTATGAGAACCCAATGATTGAATATATGTCATCGGGTGGGTTTTATATTCACATATTGTAATTATTTGAATGCATGGGGAAGAAGCAATCAATATTTGGAAGAGTGAGTAATCAATAGGATTGGAAAAATGAATGAAATTTGTATGAGTGGTAACAAGCAGTTTCAAACATGGAGTTTTTTACATGAATAACAAGGGAAAACAAAGAAGAAGATCTTGGGAGCTGAAAAAATAAGGTTGGGAGAAATATGGATCATACTAGAGTGATTTAGGAGCATCTTAGAGATGAAATTTAAAGATCTAGGTTACCATGCCTTAAGAGTGAACTCCTGAGTGAGTTGCACTATATCAACAAGTTGTTGTTGTTTTCTTTGCTGGTATTTTTCCTAGCAGTAAATACCCTTGAGTTACCAACTGAGAGATTCCTATCTACCTATGTTAGAGAGACCCTAATAAATGAATGGAACACCCTATGGACTGAGAGCAGTGATGGGATACATTCCTTGGGTTGGGAAGGTCAAGACGAAGAGAGATGGGGGAAACTCAAGATAGTTGTAGGAGAAAACCAGTGGGTTGTGTGATATTGAGTTTTGATGGGATTATGAGAGGCACCGTTCTTTTGTGGATTCCTCCCCCCATCGCAGGGGTGAATTCTTTTGGAAATTTGAGATAACAAGTTTATAGTTGGATGGAACATTATTCCCAGGTAGCCAGTTGAAAAAAATCTCTTTTAAAGAGAAGTGTTTGTCTATTTTGATGAGTTATTTATGAATTTAATTAATGTGAATTTAATCTTTGAATGTGAATGGTTTTATATGTTGTTAAATAATTTTTATCAGTTGCATTCATGTCTGTTTAGAATGTTGTAGTTTCATTTAATTATGGGTATTGGAATCTGGTTGTAAATATGTATAAAACGTAGTTGGTAAGCTATAGTAAATAAATCGACAAAAATACATTTTATGTTATGTGTTATTCTGCAAGTAATGTTCCTTGGTTAAGATGGGGGATGTTACATGTGCATAAGAAAAAATTTCTAACACATGATAAGCACATAAATATTTCATATCACATTCAAACTCATAAAGAGGTTACAAGTGTGTGCAAAATAAAAATCCTTGGTTTTTTCCTTCTAAATTACAATTATAACCCCTTAAAATAAATGAACCTTCATGGTTTCAATTTCTATCATGGAATTTTTTGTCCTCATAGAATCTTTATCTTTAGAAACACTTTACTTTCCACAAACAATTTATAATTAGTTATGAGTTTATCCATCCAAATAGGTCTTATTAACATGATATTGTGAAGAGATGTAAGCTATGCACTTATGGCTTAGAGCTTCATATGCCACCTCATACATGGCTAACTCATTTGACATGGGGCCCCCATTATTATTTTGTATATTGATGTATTAATTGATTAAACTCACATCCATTGAGAGAGTTAAAACATGTTTCATTAATATTATTTTGATGATATGTTTTTCTTAATGATTTTTTTTTCTCACTGACTTTTTTTAGGTCTTTCATCATTTTACTTATTGTTTGGGGTGCTCTCAATTCACTAAGGGGAGGTAGATGGAATATTTCAACAACCCTTTTTGGCTTGGTTAACGTTGGAATTTGTTAACTGTCACAATGACTTTTTTTAGGAATGAGATTGTCAACATATAGTTATTTATTGTTATATATTTATATTGAATCATTTTTTAAGTCATTTTCGTGAGATTCTATGGAGAATTTTTTTCTTCTATTTATCATTTTATTAGTTTCTATAATACTCAAACCAATACTTGGTATTTTTGTTGCATATTTTACACATTCACCTAGTGATTATTAATTATTTTTCTTACTAAGTTTTCTAGTCATTATGAGGGTATCTTGTTTTTTAGGTTTTTTTCCCTACAAAATAGGGTTCCTCCAAAAATAATAGGTTTGCTTCTCCTCTTCAGTTTGACTTCAGTAAGKAGTTCAGTTAACTAGTGGAGGATGAATCATACATGCAACATTTKATTTTCTCATCGAGAATGTGGATATCGTGTGCATGCATGTTTTTCTCTCTCCTCCACATGTGTGACTCGATTAACTAAGGTTTTCATTGATAGTTGACTTAGAATAGGTGAAAAACAACTCTGACTTCTTCCAGTGAGTCTTTACATCACTCTAGATCACTGATTATGGTGTATTCTATTATCCTTGTGGCTATCTATGGTGCATTCACCTATTATTATAGATTATTAATGTATTTATTACTCATTCATGTAATACAATTAACAAATCCATTCTTAATTCTTTCTCTCATTCTTTCTTTTTTATCTCTGGTTCTTTTTCAAAGCTTTGTGTGAATTTTTCTATCTAGGTTCTCTTTGAATTTCACATGGTATCATATCCTTGGGTTGATAGGAAGAAGGTGCATTATCACTTTATTTGCAGGCTCAGGAGAATGATGTAGACATAAAGACTGGAATCTACGTTGATAATTCTTCTCACACTATACACTTATTTCGAGTGGAAGCAAAATATTCTACATGATATCAGAAGTAAAGCCTTGTACCGAATAAGAATGGCTACATAGGTTGAGATAACATGAGTAATTGAGATAAATAGGTATTTCAACCACTTGCATGAAGCTTATGGTATTATTTGTATCTTGATTTATCCCAAGATATGGTTTCCTATTCATGCTTGTACTACTCCAAATGGGATTTATACCACACTGGAAGGTCTCTTTAGAAAACAAGATGAGATGACATGACACATTCTTGAGGTAGAGTTGAATCCATTAGATCCGAGAAGCTTTGATAATATACAAGTCTTCGACATGAATTTCAAGTCCCTTCTTCTTCAGCTAAAGGGATGTGATGTTGACAAATATATGCAAGAAAAGTATTTGGTTCTTGCAATTTTTTCAAAACTAGACTCAAAGTATACAAAGTTTGTCTCAAGATTCCATACAGTGAGGATTACATCAGGAGAAAATTGCACCATGCCATCACTGGATTAGGTCATTGAGTCCCTAACGCATGAGAAAGATAACATCATCAAGATGGGAGTAAAAAAAGATTCCATGTTGCATGCAATTGCTATGCATGAGAGAAACAACACATCCAATCCTAAGTCTAAGAAGAAATGAAATGGCAAGGCGCATTCTTAGCAAGAGAAGGAAGAGAATTCTAATAACCTTGATCAATCCTTAGGTTCCAAAGGTGGAAAGGGAAGGAAAGGTATGGAAAWATGAGGTTATTGGAATCACGACTACCATATTGAATCAATATGCATGAAGAATACAATAGACCTCGGGGCATAGAAACTTCAGTAGTACAATATTGGGCATTGCATTCCCAAGAATTCCAAGAAGAATACGGGAGATCAAGYGCCAACAAGATGAGGTAATTATCATTCTTTGATTTCTATTCAATCTTCTCTCATTTCATGGATTATGGATTTAGGGGCATACCATMACATAGTAGCCAAAAAATATGTCATATCATTTTTAACTACTAGCACAAGTCCTACCATTCTCATGGGTGGTGATACTCTAGCAGGGGTCACTATATAAGGGAGAGTASTGCTCCAACATGGAAGTTTTGAGAATGTCTTTGAAACTCTCTATGAATATACTCTCTATCTATCATATAGCACAATCAAACATAGGAAAAAACGTGGAATTCACATTGGATTCTGTGACCATATATGATATGMATGACAACTACAAGACTRTTGTTGGTGAGGTAGATCCTCAGTCTCAGTTGTATACATWCTCTATGTTTATTGATAAATTTGATTCCCAGTTTCTACTGACTTATTATGAAGATGAMAATAGACTCTGGCACAAGAGATTTGGTCATCTAAATTTCAGGTACATGGAGAAACTCAACAAACATGGATTRGTCAAAGGATTTCTAGATTTGCATACATCTCAGGAGACACATGTAGAGACTCTTGCACATCCTCTTGCACCATACATTTGAGATGATGATTCCACACATTTAGATCAGACCTTGGATCTAGGCTCTGAATCATTATTGAAAAAGGATAGGCATAGAGATGATGGGCCACTAAAAATGTCTAAGTTGGCATTGTCCACCCTACATGAAGCAGGTAACCTTATAGGTATAAGGTTACCATAGGCTAATGAAATTACTGCCATGAATCTCAGACAACATTTACAAAGTAAGAAAACATCCATTCAATTTTTAGGCATAAGTAGGCTTAGTTATCAAAGCTAGCATTGGTCTGGGTTCATTCATGGCCATAGTCCCTATGGTTGTTTTTGTTTTTAAGAGGAATATAGAAGCTATTTAATTGGCCTAGAAAAATTTGTGTGGGTTCATAGCAATTCAAACACCTGCATGTAGAGTAAATCCTATGACTGAAAAAACAAGGTAATGGGATTGCACTTATGTGGTTGAGACAAGGAAGATCGAAACAAATTATCACTAGGATATCTCCCAAACAAAATTGAAGTGAGGCCAAGTTATTATCCCTTCATGTAGCTTTGAGTATTTCTAGACCACGTGGTGGTTGTAAAGCATTTCTCATAGAAAAAAAAAATGGAAATAACCTTGGCACTAGGGTGAAAGATGGTAGAGAATGAAAGTGGAATATTGTTAGGTGAATGATGTGCTCACACATTTCGGTTGAGAAAAACAATCAAATTTGAACTCGTCCTAGCACTTCTGAAGGGTTCCAACTCGTCAGAGAAGGGTTTGTTCAAATTTTCCCTTCAAAAAAATTTAAGAATCAAATTTTACGCGTCCATTGGGAAGTGCAAAATTAGTTATAATCTTTCAAAAGAAGGGAAACCTTTTAACTATCCCATCAAAATTAATTTTAAGATCCAACAAAAAATCTACCAAATATGGGATTTAACATGTATATTTAAGGATCTAGAGTCCAGATGATTTCAAATTTGATCTGAAGTAAGACACTGTTGAAATATATGTTATAATACATCCCACCTCAGGATTGTTTTACTTCAACGCTTTCATATTCTTCACGTGCCATCTAGTATCGTCATACCACTTTTAATTTGGTGTTAAATGAAATTTTGCGCACATGAATCCTTACAGAATCTCCATTGTTCATATGGATCCTACAATTGGACTCAACTTTTTGAAGCTCATTGTTTCACCCTAGCTCACTTTCATTCTCTCATTTGAATTTGCACAACTGCTCCTTGAAGCTCCAGTTCTAAGCTAGTTGTGAATCCATAGATGCCATTCTCACTGATTGTCAACTAATTTATCTCATGTGAATTTACCCTCTAGTTTGGTTCTAAACATCCTCGGTAGTGGTAGTGTTGTGGTAAATCTTTCGTTGATGCGAAGAGTTTCGAAGGAGCACACATAGGTTTCCTTCTCTAGAATTCAAGGGTAATACTACGCATGTGTTTGTTTTCTAAGTAGTTCTAGTTATTGAGCTCACAAATTTTTTTGTGTAGATTTCAAAGGAACTAGGTTTGTCTTCACCCTAGCCTTTGAATTTGACCTATTAGTCCCATGGAAATGATACCCAAGTTGTGTTTTACTTTCAACAAATTTGTGTGGTCATTGAATTCCTCACAATATTAGGTTTTAATCCTTTAGTTTTGACTTTGTGGTTTTAGTTTGAACCTTACCTAATTTATCCCCTTGAAAATTTGGACATGGATGTTCATTTCAAACATGTTTGGGTCAATTATTTTTTATTTTTTTTTGGGAGGGAGTTACCTATGATACCATTTTGGGTGTTCACAACCATTATTATCCGTGGAACTTGCTTGCAATTGTTTATAAGTATTGTTGGGAAGCCCATAGCTTTACATACAATTCATTTGGGCTTAATGTTTTTTTTTCGATTATTCTAGTCCCACATATTGAATTTGGGTACACACCCTTATGTTTCGCTTGGTATGGATATTTATCTACAATAACACGACCTGGGCGTTATTATTTTTCATTTGTCTTCCAATACAAGACAGGTGTTGACCTCCTATTGGCTTGTTGGTTATCGTTTTGGTTTTTTTTCATTTTGTTGCTTGGCATGCCTCTGGTTCATCTATTTGCATTGTAATTAATCAAGCTATGAATTAATTATATTATTTGCATTATAATTGATTTTTAGAAAATTTATAATATTTTTTAAATATATTAACTCCATGTTTTACATGAAAAATAAGGTTTATATTTCAATGAAGATGTAATTTCAAGCTCTTGAAGATGTGTGACATAAAAAGAGATGCGAAAACTTGAAATCGATTACACGTCACACATGCTTTTGTCGTTTGCTCGATACAACACCGTGTGACAAAGCAAGGGTGAAAAGAGGATTATAAGGGTGCAATGACTCACACAAATGAAAGGGTTATAAACGGTTTGAAAAAAGGTAAAAGGAGATAAAAAATAATATAAGGAGGTGAAAAGTAATTTTAGATAAAGTTTTCACCAATTTCTCGAGTGATGGGAAAGCCAGCAAGGTTTAGAGGCGGCTCGTCATTTGTATAGTTGAATGTGGAAATAGGTAATACATATAACATATATTATATGATTTTTTATTGATTTTTTAAAATATTTCATAATTCTTGATCATTCTTTTATTGAATTTTCTACAAACATTTTTGGATTTCCAACCCAATTATTGACAAAGCTTTGAACTTTTATAAAAAAAATAATTAATGAAAATAAGATAGAATTAATATTATTTTTAATTTGGAGATAAATTATTTAATTTAAAATATAAGTCAATACTACCAATATACAATCCTTTGGGAAGTTCTTCCTTCAGGATTGTTTACTCCAGGGAAGATGAGGCGAGACGAGGCAACGCGGCTAGGGTCTGAACCCTAGCCGCCTCGCTCTGGTTTTCGAGTGCAGGTACGCGTCCTTCAGCAGCCGAGCACCCAGGTTTTGGCACCCATCGTTCGTCGGTGCTTACATGCGTACTGGAGCAGCACCCTGGCCCAGGGCAGCGGTTTGGTGACGCAGCACACTGCCTGAACGTTGGCACGCGTTTTGGAGAACGGTATCGCCTTCAGTTTGCAGGAGGTCGACTATTGTTTGCAGGGAAGCCGACCAAGGATCTCAGGGCCACGGAACAAAACGCCTTAGCGGGGTTTTCGACTGGAGAGTGCAAGGGCGAGTCATCTGTGCTCCAACGATGGCTCCAGTCTCGAGCGCCGACCCTCTGGAAGATTTCAAAAGGTTAGAACGCTCAGCAGGACCAGAACCTAAGCCTTCTCTCAATTCCAAGTTTGTTAAGAAGATGGAGGAGATCCCCTCTCTGCAGCTAGATCCAGAGGACCCCTGCAAGCTTGCCCTTCTTCTAGCAG
>SNQJ01S0000127.1:404952-415194 GCA_010110895.2 Picea sitchensis
TCAAGGGCCATAAATAAAATCACCATTAACTATAGATTTCCATTGCTGAGGATGGATGACTTAATGGATGTTTGAGTGGAGAAAACTATTTTTCAAAATTAGATTTGAAAAGTGGATATCACCAGATAAGGATGAGAGAAGGTGATGAATGGAAAACAACCTTTAAGACAAAAAGGGGATTGTATGAATGGCTTGTTATTTCATTTGGCTTAACAAATGCATCGAGTACTTTTATGAGGTTGATGAATGAAGTGCTGAAATATTTTATTGGCAAGTTTGTGATCATATATCTGGATGATATATCGGTCTTCAGTAAAACTAAAGAAGAGCATCTGAGGCACCTAACATTAGTGATGGAGAGGTTGTGGCAGGAGAAGTTGTTGATAAATTTAAAGAAATCCTCTTTCATGAAGACAAATCTCATTTATTTGGGGTTTCTGATCTCTTTGAATGAATTGAAGATGGATCTCGAGAAGTTGAAAGCAATCAGAGAATTGCCTTCACCCAGGAGTATATTTGAGGTAAGAACCTTCCATGGATTAGCAATTTTTTATCGGAAGTTCATCATAAATTTTAGTGAGATTGGTGCACAAATGATGGATACAGTGAATAAAAGATATAAGTCTTTCAAATGGACAAAAGAGACCGAGAAGAGCTTCAACATATTGAAGGAGAATATAACAAAACAATTGATTCTGGTATTACCATATTTCGAGAAGACGTTTCAGGTGATATGTGATGCGAGTGGAGTTGCAATTGGAGCAGTCTTAATACAAGATAATAGGCATGTTGCATATTTCAGTGAGAAGTTGGACAATGCTAAAAGAAAATACTCCACATACGATAAATAGATCTATGCCATAATTCAATCCTTGAAGAAGTGGAGGCACTATCTCGTTCCTAAGGATTTTGTTTTGTATAGCGATAATCAGGATTTACAATTCATAACTAGAAAAGAGAAGTTAAACGAGAGACATGCCATGTGGATAGAGTTTATGCAAAATTTCACTTTTGTCATTAAACATATTTCTGGTAATGCTAACAAGGTTGTTGATGCATTGATCAGAAGATGTCTAATTCTGTAGTAATTTCAAGTGAAGATCTTGGGGTTTGACCACCTTAAGGAAATGTATCATAATGATCCATATTTCAAGGAAGAATATGAACCATCTGTGAATCCTGTGATCAGAGACAGAAGCCAGTGGACCAAATATTAGATTCAGGATTTGTTATTGTTCAAAGGATGCCAATTGTGCATACCAAAATGTTTGATGAGGGAGAATCTGTTGAAGGAAAAGCATAGTGGAGGTCTAGCTGGACATTTCGGCCATAAAAAAACATTTGCACAGTTGAACGGTTCATATTATTGGCCATGTATGAGAACAAAGGTGAAAAGGTTTGTGAAAAAATGTATGATTTTCCAGTATGCGAAGGGGAAGAAGCAAAATATTGGGTTGTATCAACCATTGCATATTCTAGAGAGGCCTTGGGATGAAATAAGCATGGATTTTGTATTAGGATTTCCAACGGCACAAAGAGGAAGTGATTCCATATTTGTCATAGTGGACCGATTTTCAAATATGACACACTTTATCCCATCCTAGAAGACTAGTGATGCAACACACGTTGGTAACTTTTTTTTAAAGGAAGTTGTAACACTCCATGGATTGCCCAGGAGTATTGTTTCAGACAGGGATACCAATTTTGTTTGTCATTTATGAAGAAGATTGTGGAAGAAGATGGGAACAAAACTACCCTTTAGTTCTGCATATCACCCTCAAACAGATGGATAGACTGAGGTGGTATATCGAAGTTTAGGATATTTGCTGAGGGGTTTGGTCACTGAACACCATAGCCAGTGGGATCAGATTCTAGTACAAGCAGAGTTTCAATATAACGACTCAGTGAATAGAAGTACCGGAAAAAGTCCATTTTAGATAGTATATGGAATGAATTCGAGGGGATTGTCAAAGTTAAGAGATCTAGAGAAGAGTGAACTTAGGAGCGCTGGAGCCAAAGACTTCACTGCAGAAATGTAGGAACTTCATAATTAGATCAAGGAGGAATTGAAGAAGAGTAGCAGTGAATACAAACACAGAGATGATCAACATAGGAGGAAACTTCAATTTGAATTTCGAGATCAAGTTCTAGCACATCTTAGGAAGGAGAGGTTTCCAAGAGGAACATACAATAATCTAAATTTGAAGAAGATAGGACTGTGCAAAATCCTAAGAAAATTTGGTGAGAATGTTTATGAGATAGAGCTTCCAAAAGATGTGGATATATCGCCCATATTCAACATTGCATACATGTATCCTTACAGAGAAGATGGAACTGAAGGAACCAAATATTAGAAGGATATCTAGTGGAAAAAACAGATGCTTGTAGCAGAGAAACCACAAATGGAGCAGATCATAGATCAAAGAATTAGTAAGAAGACCAAAAAGAAAACATATTTTGAATATTTGGTAAATTGGAAAGGGATACCAACAGAAGATGCCAGTTGGGTAAGCAAAGAAGATATCTAGAAGCATGGAAAGTTAGTGTAGGAGCTCATGGACAGGATTCCATGAATTTTTCAGCCATAGGAGTATGATGCAAGAGCATCGCCAACAAAGAACAAGTGTATGACATCTAGGCACACTAACGCACATTTTGAAGTAATTTAAATTTTGAAGAATGCATATCACACAAATATTTTGAAAAGGAGTTGTAATTAAAGAACATCTTAAATTTTTTAGAGCTAGATGGATTCATGAAGACACCGAGGAATGTATCTTCTTTTAATGTAGATGAGTACAGTACATATTCATTGTGTTCAATATGATCTGTCTGTCACAAATATTTATTGTAATAAATATTAGTAGTTGATAGCGTTTAATTTGATAGGATAGCTTTAGAATAGTTGGAGGGAATATCTCGAAGATCCCTCTTGTATAAATCTTTTTATTGTTTCCCAGTAGAGGTTGTTGATGGGCTGCTGAAATTTTTGTTGTTAGGTTGTGGAAAGGATGCTGATAGGTGAGAGCCGAGAGCTACAGAGAAGTAGTATATGAACATATGTATATTTCAGTTGAATGAATAAAAAAATGGAGCACTGTCCCAAATGTATGGTTTTGATGCATCTATCTGAATGAATGAATGGTAGAGTTTATGTTTATTTTCAATTTTTTGTTATTTCTTGTTCTTGAATCTATGCATGCATTTGCATGGCTAGATGTATGAATCTATGAGGTTTTAAATACATTTCAATTGCTTCTCTTCTACGAGCAAGTGCAAGTGTGCATAGTGTCTGCAAGGAGTGCATTGACAGAGTTTGTTTTGACTCATAAGATCAGAAGAGATATCGTGAACTTATAGGTGCAAGGAGAGCATAACGTCTGTAAAGTATGCATTGATAGAGTCCATTTGGACTCAGAAAGTTCTAGATAGATAGCTCGAAGAAATTTTGTCTGTAAGGAGTGCGTGATCTAGTCTTCTGACTTAGATTCTCAAGAGGAGTATCTAAAGTTGTCCACAAAGTGGCTAGATTTCATAGGAGAACTTGTTGTAAGGCGTGCATAGGCTGAGATTTGACTAAGTGTTGAAAGGAGTATTCTATGAAGGCAAGCTCAGGAGGAAGAACAATGARTAATCGTCTAAGGAAGGAGTCCTTTGAGGTTTCTCTGATTTAACAAGGAGAGATCCATCTAGGAGGGACTGGAATTGATCTAGACCGCCAGATATAGGAGGAGTTACATGAAGGTTAGTCATGACATATTTTGAAGGTCATATTTTATAACACTTTGAAGTGTTGAAGGGAAGGATCGTTGGAGTCACGAAGTCACAAGGTGAATCTAACTATTGGCTGTAAGGAGATGCATGGAAGAAGATTAGAGAATTAAGAAACCATAGATTTAGGAGAAGTAAGTGTAGAGTAAGTGAAGTTTCGCAAAGTCGTGATACCCAAATCTTAGTTGAACCGTCAAATCTAGGGAGACACGTGGCAGAGACCCATGAATTTTAGAGAAAGTTGTTTTAGAAGGAAACAAAAGAGGAGATTGCAGTATTTTCGGAGCCCAAAGTGGCGAAGGGTGGGCTCGAGTTCATAGCTCGTGGTCACATAGCAAAAAAAGAGTCTAAGTGGAAAAAATAACCATCACAAAATCCATCAGATTATATGAAGGTCTAAGTAGATCTACTTTATTTATATTGGTGTGTTTTCCAATAGTTGAAATAACAAAGAAATTATTATATATATATATATATATATATATATATATGAAATATAGAATAATTTTTCCTTTGATCCAACTTAGAGATTCATTTCTTCACCTATTTTTTTTCTTTTCTTCCAACACAATATCTCTCATAATATAATATCTGCCATTTGAATGTTCATGAATTCAAAAAGGATACCTAGAACATCCACATTATATAAATGAATGGATGAGAACGATTTCCCTACAATCGTCCAAGTTGATGAAGAAGGGGATAACATAACTTTGTGCGGAAACCCAAAGGGTTCCACTATTAGAGATACTTATGATTTTTAAAACACAAGGTGGATGATGGAAAAGGGGATATCATAATTTTGTGCGGAAACCCAAAGGGTTCCACTATTAGAGATACTTATGATTTTTAAAACACAAGGTGGATTTCTAGGTAAAAGTATTTACCACATGTCATAATCATAAAAGTACTAACGTCTTTTTCTTATTTTTTTCATGACAACAATTGAGAATTCTTCCTGGCACTATCATCTCATATATTAGCCTCAATTGATTACTTTGCTTCCCACTCTTCTTCAAACATAAACCATAAAAAAATGAGTTGGTGATAATAACATGAACCTCTACAACACTATTCTCACATCTTTTTGTCACAGTCTAGATTTCTTTTACATAGAGAAAACACCTATTATAATGGCATTGTCTAATTTGTTGTTCTAAGTCTTATCCATGAAACATCAATATAAAATAGAATAAATACAACAAAGACAAGCCAAAAGTGTAGAGTACCCGCTATTAAACACAACAAAATACTCTAATACCCATTAAAGATGAATGTGTCAAGCATGCCAAAAATGATCATGATGCTAGTAAAAAATTTAAGAATGTGAATGCAACCATTTAAGCATACACAACAACATTAAAATACTTTAAATAAAGAGAAAAATAAAATAGAAAAAAAAGAATAGGAAAACTATAAATACAAACAATGAATAGAACACTTATCTTTGTAAGCAAATACACACTCATGTAAATATGATGGAAGTTTCATCCAACAATAGACTCTTTTTCTCGTATTCTAGTTGCTGCAGGTCAGCCTCAAGTTTTGGCTATGAATACACAAGAAAGGATGCCTTCTATGACTCGCTACTATCCACTCACAACCCAACATCCAATAAACTAACTCCTACAACAATTTCAATCTACTGTCCCTCTTTTCCTTTAACCTAGACAACCCAGGGAATGGGATCCCCTTCTTTGTCGTGCAATATCTCAGGCTATCCCACTTCCCTATAGGTCTCCAAGACAACTTGGCTAGGAAATATTTTGACTCGATAGTACTTGAATTCCATCTATACAAGATTTCTCATAGTAACAATTTCACTTGCTCTTCGACAATTTCTTGCAAAGAAATATCACATACAAGCCTCACAATCTACTTCTTCATGCATTTACAAACTCTAAAAATATATCCACAATACCCACTATGGATGCTTTCTATTTTTCAACACTCCCCCATTTCTTCCTTTCTTCTACCCAATGGTAAAAAAAATACCCTTTATCCTGATTGAAACTTCCTTTTGTTCCATCCATCTTTTACTCTCCCCATTCCCAAAGATGATTGTACTCAATAACTAGGTGAGGTTTGTTTCCCACAAAACCTCTTATATGCATTCAATGATTGGGTTTTGAAATAATTCAAGATGGAAAAATAGAAGGTTCATTACAAAAATAATTTATAAAGGTGACTTAAATTTAGCATGCATGTGGGATTTCCCCTTGGACCCCCTTTTATCCCCCCTCTTTTGGAAACATAACCCCCGTGACTTTATCTATGTATATTTGTGACTGATAGCGTATTTCATTTTATTATTTTCAATATACATCATTTACATATTATATCGCTTGGTATGTGACCATACATAATATTTATAAATATACAATATTAATACGATGATTAAAAATCGAGCTGTTACAAAAAAAAAAAAGAACATAAACCACGAAAAATGAAAAGCTAGAAACATTAAATTATGTAACCAATGCTTGATAAGGAGATATCAGTATTGGGAATCATGAATAATGCCTCCAACACAAACACCCTAAGAGAAAAACACAAGATGGAAAAAATAACAATGAACCTTTCTAAAACTGGCTTAGTATTAAAATTTTATAAAAAAATGTTCCTACGCCTGGGAATCTTTCATCATATCACATGTCAACACAACTATAGGAAGTAATGTGTGATAAATCGAGTCAATGAACGTTCCATCAAAGAATATCAAAGAATTATCACGAGGCATTTGGATTCCTTGGAGTAATCCACATGAATAAATGAATTGTACCTAATGTAGGGAAATATGGAGCATTTTCCTGTTTATCTTCATGTGCCCTTCATTGTATGTAGAGCCTAGGTTTCTTTTTGAATCATATTTATCTTATAAAATTCTTAAAACTTAATAATAAGAAATTAAAGAAAAATGGTAAGATATTCCAATAATTTTTTTTATATGAAGTGAGATAACTTGAAATTTTTAAGAAGATTGAACAATACTAGACGAATCTCTTATCATTGTTACATCGATCACATCTTCATCTTTCAATAAATTAGGCCTTCATATACTTCCAAATGCTCTACCTCATTACTAATTTCTATCCCCAAACCTAACAAAAAAATGTGATCCTTTTTATCCACAAAGATCTTAAATAACCCTTATTATTTCTAGAAAATATAGTATTTTTATTTTTATTTTTATGTTCATTATTAATAGTATTATAATATAAATAAAGTTCAAAAAGTTATTTGTTTGTCCCTTTTATATATATTATATATATAAAATAAATTTTTTCGTTCATTTAAAAAAAATCAACATCATTTATTATTATTTCCTTATATGAAAACATTTTGTTTTTATATTCTCATATTAATAATTTTAATTCTTATAATAATATATCCAAATTCTTAATTTTTTAATTCTAATATTAATAGAGTTTAAAAAGCATTTTTATAATTAATATTGTATTTTTTTTCTTAAGGGATAACAAGTATAAGAAATTGAAAGCTAGGGTTTGACAATCATGGGGAGCTAGGGTTTGATAGTCGCGACCACAACAGAGAGAAGCATGAGCAGTAAGGGGGGGCAAGGGGACCCCCTCATACAGAAAGGTAGTGGTGGATAGAGGAAAAGGGCCAAGAAGAGGAGTTTTCAAGGCACTAATGACAAGAACCTCGAGATTAGAACCAGGGAAGCATCAAGAAAGAAGTCGGGACAAAAATGAGACAATGGAGGAAGTCACTAAGGAAACTCAGAATGAGGCGCATGAGATCGCGAAGGCTAACGGGACGGAGGGGCGCAACCCTCGCAAGCCCAAAACAACAATGATACCCAAGGTTGTACTAGAGGACCCATAAACGCAACTCTACAGGGACTAGATGAAGACGCATGCGCTCATATGCAAATTCATGGGGTTATGGACCACAAAAAGAACTCTGCGCAACTGGATTAAATATTAGTGGAAGACAAATGGAGAAGTGGAGCTCTACCTCGGCTCGAAGGGTTTCTTCACAGCAGTATTTATCAACCTAGAGGATAGGGACAGAGTCTTCGAGGGAGGTCCATATTTCCACGCCTCAGTGGGACTCTACATGCAACCCTCAAAAGAAAACTTTTCCCCGGAGAAAGAAACATTCAAAAAGGTACCAGTCTGGATGAGATTCTATTCCCTACCCCTAGGCTATTGGTTTCCCTCTACCTTTGAAGCAATAAGAAACAAACTGGAGAAATATGTGAAGACCTCAGAAGCCACCCTAAAAGGAAGATACACATCGTATGCAAGAATCTGCATAGAGATGGACATTTTTGAAGCATTCCCAGAAGCCATAAGTCTGGAATTCAGGGATGAGGAATGGATCCAAAACATCAATTACGAATAGATCCCCTTTAGATGAATAATATTCCATGAGCATGAACACTTTATTAGACAAGGAAGGGTTTATAACCCCGAACCCCAGGAACAAAGAAAATAAAAATAAAAATAAAACCTCGGCAGGAAATACCTAGGAGACCCGGAACACAATGGAAGGAAGGGACCAAACAAACAAAGGGACAGCAGATGACAACAACTCGAAAAAAGTTCCAGAAGTCAAAGATCAAGCAACAAAAGAGCCCACCCAATAACCAAACAATACGACAGCTCAGGGGAGTTGTGCAAACCTGATGGATGGAGAAACAAAAGACGACAACATCACCATGCAAGACGTCGATAGGGATGCAGAGATGAGCCCGAGTGAAGTAGGCAGAGAAAACCCCGATCTCAAAGACTTGGTGGAAAGGGAAGGGATAGAACTTCCGCACATATTAGAACAATGGAAAAGGAAGGGATAGAACTTCCGCACATATTAGAACAATGGAAAAGGAAGGGAGTGGACAATGTACCAACAGAGCAACTCGACCACATCCAATACCTATTCCTCCTACAGGAGGAAGCCAAATCCAGAGGAAAAAACCGCACACACGGGGAGATAGGACACCTGGGAGTGAAAGTTGGCGAGGGACAATCGCAGCTATCACCCAAATAGACGAGGAGGAAAAAAGGCAGGAAATCAAAGAGCATAGCACTACAGGAGCTAGGAGCGCTACTAATAAACTCGGGTAAGATCAAGAAACTCTTTCCCCACTCTCACCCACATGTTTAAATGAAGGTTATAACTTGGAATATAAGAGGCCTAAACAACCCAAGAAAACAAAGAATCCTTCGGAATAAACTAAAGCAGGAGCAACCAGATCTCTGTTTTATCCAAGAGATGAAATGTACTACAGACAGAATGGAGGCAATTAGTAAACAACACTGGCACAAGTACAAGATGGTAGCCATCGAAGACCACCAAAGGTYAGGTGGCATACTCACTTTRTGGAACCCACAAATCCTAAATTTAATAGTAGCTAAAGCAACTAGGTACACCCTAACGGTGCGCATGCAAATCATAGGAAACAATGAGGAGATTCTCTGCAAAAATGTGTATGGGCCCCACGGGCCAGAGGAAAAGAAAAGAATGATCCGAGACCTAGAAGATATAAAATGACGAGCCACCAACCTCCACTAGATCCTGGCAAGGGACTTCAACATTATCACCTCCCTTGCGGAAAATAAGGGTGGTACGAGAATATTGGATCAGGATGCGAAGAAGTTTTCAAATTTTATAGAAAGAGCGGAGATGGTAGATCTCCAAAGTAAGAATGGCTAGTTCACCTGGAACAATAAACGGATGAACCAGTTCTAAGTAGCTACAAGACTCGACCGATTCCTTATATCGGAGTCAATCATTATGCAGGGGCTAACCTTAGATTGCAACATCCTACCCTGGGGTGGATCTGATCACTGGCCAGTGCAACTAGAAGCAGGCTTCCATACAACACCTAAGAACAAACCCTTCAGATTCGAGAAATTCTGGATTGATCACCCGACTTTCAAGGAAAAAATCAAGCAATGGTGGCGGGAGGAGAAACTAGAGCAAGCGACTAGGATGTTCAAACTACACAAGAAACTTAAACACATAAAAAATAAAATCAAGGAATGGAACAAGGATATCTTTGGGAATATAAACACAGAGAAAAATGACATCGAAGAAAAAATGAAAAAACTCCAAGAAACTTGCATGCGGGAAAGCTATATGGAGGACCAAAAAAAGGAAGAGCTCCAAATGACCCAAGATTGGGAGGCGCGATGCCAATAGGAGGAAACACTCTGGTGTCAGAAGTCCCACATCCGCTGGCTAAAGGAAGGAGAGAGGAACACCAAGTTCTTCCATAAAACAACCATGGCCAGAAGAGCCCATAACAAAATCCTTAAGATCAAGGACCAGGATGGAATCAAGCGCGAGTCACATCAGGAGATCGAAAGCGCTATGGTTAGACACTTCCACGAGATAGCCCAAGAACCACATCAAGACATATCCAAGGCCATTCAGAGGATAACCCAACATATTCCATGCATGGTTACCGAGGAACAAAACATCTTCTTGAACAAACCTATC
>SNQJ01S0000127.1:426051-437766 GCA_010110895.2 Picea sitchensis
ATAATATATAGTAATAATATATATAATATATATGTTCAAATCGAGAGGGGGGTAGGGTATGTATACCTCCAGTAAAATCACTGGGTAGAAGGGGTCTCATACACCAATTTGGTGTCTGGCTTAAAAATAAATTATTATTATTATTATTATTATTTTATTTTTTTGTAAATGAGTGTGTGAATCTATATTGCTTCATAAGGTTATAGTAAAAAACTGATGCATGGACTCCCAGGATCTGCTTGAACGGAAACCAGATTTGGGGTCCCTGGAATGCAGTATCTGAAAATAAACATGATGTGCCTGGGTCGCCACCACGAGAAACCAACCCAGGCTACCATAATCCAGTCTAAAAACTTCATCAAAAGAAATCAAAAAGTCTAAACATAGTGGGGTTAGCTCCTACTCTGAGAGACATGATTTGGGCTAGTCCTGCGCTAGTCTAGGTTGATGGGGTGCTCTTCATCCCTTCTTGTTGTGTCGTGTCCTCCTCCCTCTGTTCCACCAGAAGTAGCTTTCTAATGCATGTTGGGGTTCCATTTTTGTCAGTTGGAGAGATATCTATATGGTGGACGTAGCGTAGATAGAGATGAAATTGCCCTGCCATCCGCTCCAATTTCTCCTGTTGTCTTTTCTGGTCCTCCACCAGCCTTTTTACCCCCGCCTCCAGGTTACTGAGGTGGTTGAGAATTCTTGTGCACTCTTTCTTCTGCTCTTTGGTTTCTGTCCTGTTGGTCTCCCCTCGGTCCGCACACATCTTACCTATCAGCATTTTAGTTCTCCAAGCTTCCTCCTCCGTCCTATGGTAGAGGGTTGTCCTTGGTTGTGTGGCTCCAGGGTCTTGTATCCCCCGTGCTTCCTGGGTTAGTGTTGACTAGGATTTGCCCCTGCAGGCGTTGTTGATTTCGCCCTCCCATCTTTTAATGATCATCTTCCCCTTGGTGTCTACCTTCGTGAGGAAGGTGCTCTTTGCTTCCCTGGCTGCCTATTCGATTCTTGTCATCTGTCGGGCACTCTGTGGAGGTTCCTTCCCCTCGAAGCCTCTCTTGATGCTGGTTTTCTTCATGCGTACCATCTTCACTTCCAAGTGGTGGTTCTTACGTTGGGTTCTTTCCCTGTTTCGCTTCACCTCCTTTTGGTAAGTAAGGTGGCCCATGCAATTGTGATGCCTCATTTTGTGGTAAGTTCTGGTGTCCCTACCTTTATGGAGCCTACCTGACTGCGGTCTCGTCCTTGCAATCATGGCCTACTCCTCAAGGTGGTCTTGCCCGTCAGTATCCTCTGTTCCAGAGCGTGTTTGCTTGATGACCTTGTCATTATCCCTACGCCAATGCTTTTTCCTGCTCGTTGTATGCCATCCCTTTCCCCGTCCCATCTCGGTACTTAGGTGAGGTGTGCTCCTACTTGGCCCTGGTGTGACCTGTCGTCCTTCGTCCTTTGCCGCCTATGAGTTATCTCCTCTGTTTTCCAATGGGTAACTTCTGTACTTCTTTTTATTGACGGGACCGTGTTGCCGTACCTTCGCCTGATGTGTGATCTGCGTCTGCATTTGTTACCTTATTTGATTGGTGGGCCATCAGATTCTGTCTGGGACCTACGTGTCCTTCAGTGTCTGTTGCGCCTCCATTCTTTCCATAATCTTCCGTACTACTCCTGTTGTCCCAGTCTTTTGCCGCAAGTTGGGTGCAATCTTCTCGGAATTGACCTTGCGGGATGTTGCGCCAAATTGTGTCCAGTTCTGGACCTTCATTCTCGACCCCCCTCATTTTCTATTATGTTCGCTAGTGCATTTGCTGACCTCCTCACCCAGCGCAACTCCACAGTGATCCTTGTTTGCAAGTGCTCCTGGATTTTTTTCAGTAGGTAGGCCAATCGCCAATGCCTCTGGATTTTACCTATTCTGGTACTGTTTTGGATTTTTCTCACTGTGTTGATGACTAGCGCGAAGTCTCCTTCCACTATGGCGTTCGTCATCCCCTCCCGGCTGAGAATCTCCAGGCCTGTCTCCAGGGCTCTGAATTCTGCGACGTTATTGGTTGAGTTGCCCAGGCTTCCCGCGTATAGTCGTATGATGTTCCCTTTACTATCCTTGATTACTCCTCCCAAACTTGTTCTTCCTGGGTTGCCTTTCGCCGCCCCGTCGAAATTCAACATGAGGGAACCTGAAGGTGGCAGTTTCTAGTTGCGCTCACCTACTTGGAGTTGCGGCTGCTGTTTTTTTAGATTGGGGTCGCATCCACCTGTTAGTTGGAAAACCTCTAGGACTTGGGAGTCCTGATCAGTGGGTTGCGCTCTACCTTCCTGACAGTTGCAGCTCATCACCGTCTCGTGTATCATGGAGGTTATTGTTTCCTTGATCTTCCCTTCTGGCCAGCTTTGGTTTCACAAAATGCGTCGGTTCCTTTCCTTCCATATCGACCATATGATCATTCTTGGGGTGAGGGTCCAACAGAGGTTCACCTCTTCTTGGTCGTTGTAGTTTTCTCTCCAGAGCTTGATTGTTGTGGCAATGTTACCACGGATCCTATCGGACTGGCAAAAGATACTTGCTGCCCAGTCCCATAGTTCTGTAGTGTAGGCACAGTCGTCAAGGAGATGGTTGGTTGTTTCTTCCTGAGTTTGACAAAGATGACATCTTGACGGACCAGTGAAACCTATTTTCCTTAGGTTATCCCAAGTTAGGATGCGGTTGTGTAATATTAGCCACTAGAAGATCTTAATCTTTGGCCATTAGGGGTTGTTCTAGAGCTTATCCCAGTGTTGCGCTAGGTCATCTTGGTCTAGGTCCGCCATATAGTTTCGGATTTCTTTTAGGTTGAATTCCCCTCTGTCCTTTTTGCCCCACCTCAACTGGTCCTCTCCTTCCGTGACTATTATTTTCTGTCTGCCTAGTTCCTACTCCACCTCTTTTATTGTTGTTGCGGGTATCTCATTGTTCTGAGGATTAATCTTGTCCCATATTCTCCATTTGTTGCGGTCTGTTCCCTGCTGCCAGTATTGATAGACATTGATTTTTTCTTGTGTGATGAGGACCTATTGGATTATCCCTCTGTCCGGGTTTTCCATCTTTGGTTCCTGTTGCCAAGCGTCCTCCCATAATTTGGTTGTTCTGCCATTCCTGATTTCCCAAAAGCTGTTTGTTTGAATCCATGCTTTGTTGCACCAGGCTAGGTTCCAAATGGTTGAGCCTTTCCTGGTTCCTCCAAAGAGGATTATGTCCTGGTCGCGAGTGTCTGGTGCGTACTTTTCCTTCCATAGGTTTACCCAAGGTGTTGCAGTATCTTTGACCCACCGCCACCAGAGTTTCGCCCCATATGAATTGTTGGTCATTTGTGGATCTTGTAGCCCCAAGCCTCCTTTGCTTTTTGGCCTGCAGACTTTCTCCCAAGCCACCAGGGCCCATTTTTTCTTTGTTTCCACACCTCGCCACAGGAAGTCCCTCTGGATGGCTCTGATTTTCTGTAGGATCCCCTATGGAGTGGGGAAGACTGACATCATAAAGGTTGGGATAGCTTGTAAAACAGTCTTGGTTAGGATCAGTCTGTCGGCTAGGGGGACCTATACGTCCAGTTTTTTACCCGCTCCTGTAACCTGTTTATTACTCCTTCCCAAGTTGACCACTTATATACTTTGTCTGTCAAAGGAACCCCCAAATACTTGGTTGGAAGTGTTTTCCGTTCAAAGCCTCGAATGTTGGTCAAATTCCTTTGGATAGCTAGATTGGTATTAAAGAAAAAGATCATCAACTTGGAGTGGTTAATCTCAGCACTCGAGGATTCCCCAAAATCTTCTAGGATTCATTTGTAGGCTTTGGCTTCCTTGACTATGGGTATACTTTGGAGTAGTGTATCATCCACAAACTGTTGGTGAGTTGAAGTAGGGAAGTTTTCGAAAGGTTTGAGCCCTGTTATTTCCCCAGTTGTTGTTGTGCTCTTTATGCTCCAGCTGAGGCCTTCCATCATCAGAATGAAAAGGAAGGGGTACAACGGGTCTCCTTGTCTGATCCCTCTCGTTGGCTAGAAAGGTTTGGTCGGGGCTCCATTGATTAGTAGTGAGTAGCTTGTTGTGGATACTAAACTGACAATCCAACTGATCCAGTGCTGGGTAAAACCAAAGGCTTCCAAGGTCTTGATCATATAATGCTAGCTAATTTTGTCATAAGCTTTTGCTAGGTCCAGTTGTATTATCATTCCCCCCCTCTTATGAAGTTTTAAAGTGTGAATGATCTCATGGGCCTGGATGATGTTGTCCATTATTTGTCTACCTTCCACGAAGCCTGCCTATTCTTGCGAGATCAGTGAAGGTAGGAGGGGTTTCAATCTATTTTCTATGACTTTGGAGATGATCTTGTAGACCACATTACAAAGTTCTATGGGTCTGTACCAGTCCGGGGTTTTGGCTTCATTTTCTTTGGGGATTAGGGTGATCATGGTTGCGTTTAGTGATTTAAGGATGGAGGCAGACCTTCTAGAGTCCTCTACTACCTTATAGATGTCATGTTTGATGATTTCCTAGCAGGCTTTGAAGAACTCCACAGTGAAGCCATCTAGACCTGGTGCTTTCCCATTGGGCATTTCCTAGAGAGCTTGGTAAACCTCTTCCGTGGCAATAGGTTTGTTCAGGAAGATGTTTTGTTCCTCGGTAACCACGCATGGAATATGTTGGGTTATCCTTTGAATGGCCTCCGATTTGTTTTGATGCGGTTCTTGGGATATCCCGTGGAAGTGTCTAACCATAGTGCTTTCGATCTCCTGATGTGAATCGTGCTCGATTCCATCCTGGTCCTTGATCTTCAGGATTTTTTTATGGGCTCTTCTGGCCATGGTTGTTCTATGGAAGAACTTGGTGTTCCGTTGTCCTTCCTTTAGCCATTAGATCCGGGACTTCTGACACCAGAGTGTTTCCTCCTGCTGACATCGTACCTCCCACTCTTGGGTCAATTGGAGCTCTTCCTTTTTCCGGTCCTCCGTATAGCCTTCCTGCATGCAAGTTTCTTGGAGTTTTTTCATTTTTTCTTCGATGTCGTTTTTCTCTATGTTTATATTCCCGAAGATATCACGGTTCCATTCCTTGAGTTTATTTTTGATGTATTTAAGTTTCTTGTGTAGTTTGAACATCCTAGTCCCTTGCTTTGGTTGCTCCTCCCGCCACCACTGTTTGATTTTTTCCTTGAAAGTCGGGTGATCAATCTAGAATTTCTCAAATTTGAAGGGTTTGTTCTTAGGTGATGTATGGAAGCCTGCTTCTAGTTGCACTGGCCAATGATTAGATCCACCCCAGGGTAGGATGTTGCAATCTAAGGTTAGCCCCTGCATAATGATTGACACCAATATAAGGAATCGGTCGAGTCTTGTAGCTACCTGGAACTATTTCACCTGTTTATTGTTCCAAGTGAACTGGTCATTCTTAGTTTGGAGATCTACCATCTCCGCTATGTCTATAAAATTTGAAAACTCCTCCGCATCCCGATCCAATCTTATCGTACCACCCTTCTTTTCCACAAGGGAGGTGATAATGTTGAAGTCCCCTGCCAGGATCCATTGGAGGTTGCTGGCTCGACCTTTTATATATTCTAGGTCTTGGATCATTTGTTTCTTTTCTTCTGTCCAGTGGGGCCCATACACATTTGTGCTGAGAATATCCTCAGTGTTTCCTTTGATTTGCATGCGCACCATTAGGGTGTACCTGGTTTCCTAGGCTACTATTAAATTTAGGATTTGTGGGTTCCACAATGTGAGTATGCCGCCTAACCTTTGGTGCTCTTCGATGGCTACCATCTTGTACTTGCACCAATGTTGTTTACTGATTGCCTCCATTCTGTCTGTAGTACATTTTGTCTCTTGAATAAAACAAAGATATGGTTGCTCCTGCTTTAGTTTATTCCTAAGGATTCTTTGTTTTCTTGGGTTGTTTAGGCCTCTTATATTCCAAGTTATAACGTTCATTTAAACATGTGGGGGAGAGTGGGGAAAGAGTTTCTTAATCTTACCTGAGTTTATCAGTAGCGCTCTCAGCTCCTGTAGTGCTACACTATTTGATTTCCTGCCTTTTTTCCTCCTCGTCTGTTTGGGTGATAATTGCGATTGTCCCTCGTCGGCTTTCACTCCTAGGTGTCCTACCTCCCTGTGTGTGCATTTTTTTCCTCTAGATTTGGCTTTCTCCCGTTGGAGGAACAGGTATTGGATGCAGTCGAGTTGCTCTGTTGGTACGTTGTCGACTCCCTGCCTTTTCCATTGTTCTAATATGTGCGAAAGGTCTATCCCTTCCCTTTCCACCAAGTCTTTGAGATCGGGGTCTTCTGTGCCTACTTCGCTCAGGGTCATCTCTGCACCCCCCTCTGTTTCTTGCATGGCAGTGTTGTCGTCTTTTGTTTCTTCATCCGTCTGGGTTGCGCAACTCCCCTGAGCTGTCGTATTGTTTGGCTGTTGGGTGGGCTCTTTTGTTCCTTGGTCTTTGACTTCTGGAACTTTTGTTGAGTCCTTGTCTTCTATTGTCCCTTTGTTTATTTGGTCCCTTCCTTCCATTGTATTACGGGTCTCCTGGGTATTTCCTGCTGAGGTTTTATTTTACTTTTTATTTTCTCTGTTCCTGGGGTTCGGGGTTATAAACCCTTCCTCGTCTTGTTGTGTTTTTGGATTTTCCGTTTCCTGCTTTTTGTTTAGAGGGCACTCTCTGATCAAGTGTCCATGCTCATGGCATCTTCTACATCTAAAGGGGATCTGTTCGTAATATATGTTTTGGATCCATTCCTCATCTCTGAATTCCAGACTTATGGCTTTTGGGAGTGCTCCAGAAACGTCCATCTCTATGCAGATTCTTGCATATGATGTGTATCTTCCTTTTAGGGTGGCTTCTGAGGTCTTCACATATTTCCCTAGTTTGTTACCTATTTCTTCAAAGGTAGAGGGAAACCAGTAGTCTAGGGGTAGGGAATAGAATCTCATCAAGACTGGTACCTTTTTGAAAGTTTCTTTCTCTGGGGAAAAAATTTCTTTCCAGGGTTGCATGTAGAGTCCCGCTAAGGCGTAGAAGTATGAACCTCCCTCAAAGACTTTGTCCCCGTCCTCCAGGTTAATAAAGATTGTTGTGAAGAAACCCTTCGAGCCAAGGTGGAGCTCCACTTCTCCATTTGGCTTCCAGTGATATTTAATCCAGTTGCGCAGAGTTCTTTCTGTGGGCCATAACCCCATGAATTTTCCTATGAGTGCATGCTTCTTCATGTGGTCTCTGTAGAGTTGTGTTTGTGGATTCTCCAGTACCACCTTGGGTATCATTGTTGTTTTGGGCTTGCAAGGGTTGTGCCCCTCCGTCCCATTAGCCTTCACGGTCTCTTGCGCCTAATTCTGAGTTTCCTTAGTGACTTCCTCCATGGTCTCATTTTTGTCTCGAATTCGCTCTTGATGCTTCCCTGGGTCTAATCCTGAGGTTCCTGTCGTTGGTGCCTTGAAAAATCCATTGCTTGGCCCTTTTCCTCTGTCCACCACTACCTGTTTGTATGAGGGGGTCTGCTTGCCCCCCCCTGCCTTACTGCTCATGTTGCTCTCTGCTGTGGCCGCGACTGTCAAACCCTAGCTCGCCGCCACTGTCAAACCCTAGCTCATTATTATTATTACTACTACTACTACTATTATTATTATTATTATTATTATTATTATTTATAATATAATATAATATGAATTAGTAACAATAATAAAATAATACTATGAATGCATACATAGGAAAAGGTCAATACTTATTACATCTTATTATATTATAATAAAAACATGAATGTGGCAGACATATTAAATGATATTTCTAGTATGAATTAAAGATAAAAAAAAGTTTAACACATACTACAAATTAATACTATGAATTAACTATTATATAATAACTGCATACTTTATAACTACTAACTAAATATTTTATAATAATAACAATACATTATTAATATTTAATTAAAGTATACATTATTATTGATATACAATAATAACAAAATTATAATAAATAAATGATAACATATATCATAAAATAAATACGAAAGTACTAATAATATAAAATATCATGGAGTATTTCAAATAGGCATTGTCTAACTATTCTACATTTTGGTCTTTTTCGCCAGAATACGGTGATATAAATTTGGTCAAAAACACAATTTTTTGTTATTTAAATTGCATTTTTGAATGCATAAATGGATTCAACGTGTTAAAAAACCTTGGGGCACTCCTATTATACAGATTTAGCCACTCAAATTTGAAGATCCAACAATTTCTTACCGGATTTCAGGCAAAATTAAACAGAAAAAATCTCTGAAAAAATGACCAAAATATAGAACGTTTAGACTACGACTTTCAAATATATTGAACATATTTCGACATGATGTCACCAAGATCTTAACTAAGTTGAAGTGTACATAAAGTTAAATATTGTCAAATAGAAACATGACACATAATCATCCTTGACTTTTATATATTGAACTCAACGATTATAACTGACTCAATTCTTTGAGATTCTACTGGTTATTGAATTTCCAATTCAACAAACATGGTTTTTCTTATAAGGTCCATTTTTGGAGCAAATTTGTTCTAATGGCAACCCATCAACATCTTTTGATTTTCTTGGTGCTAGCCTTTTGATATTGTCCTGCACATCCTCTTCTGTGAAGACCTCTTCCTCTATCTCGATCTATGTTGGTTATTTTCTCTCTTTCTAGTTTCCATACAAATTCCTCACATGAGATTTCTTTCGCTTGCAATTTTTAGGTCTACAATTCATTCCAAAAGGCTTTTGGGTTTTCTCTTTCCATCTTTAGTGTTTCCTATTGTCTTAATTTTGCAATTTTTTTTATTCACGACCAACATAAATAGTGTGAGGTTCTCTTTGCTCATGTCTCTTGTATTCTACCCTTGTTGCCTTGCATTCTTTGTTGAACCAAGTATTCATTGGGAAATTGTTAGATGTTGTCCTTCTTTTCCTAGGCTTAGTTTTGCAACTTTCTATTGTTGTTTGGATCGCCTCCATTAGCTCCTTGCATTAATCATTTTCTTCCTTGTTTGTGTTCATAAGTCCCTATTGGGAGGTGAATACTTTGATTATTGTTTTGAAGATTTTTGCATTTTCAGTGAAAATTACTATTATTTTTGTTGGTACTTGTGAGCTAGTGCATTGGCTATGTGGTCTCCATTTGGTCCACTTAAGTTGTACAAACAACAAATCATGGCCTAATAACATCTCCTAATTATCCTCATGGAAATTACGGATCATGAAAGATGATATCTTTTCTATTCTATTTGCTAAAATCAGTATGTAATCCACTAAACTTTTCCCATTATGTGTGAGACACATGGCACCCCAACCCTTTGCACCACTCTAGGCCATTACATATAACAATGTTATGCATGTTGCATAAGTGTAGGATCTCTTTGCCAAAGGGTGTGACTTCCTTGCTACCATCCATTGATTCCCTTTTTCAAAACCCTTTGTCTTTAATAAGCCATAAGGGTTGTTTTCTCTCTATAAAACTTGCCATTTGGAGGTTTCTTGTTTTCCTGTTTAAGAAACCCTCTTGTTTTGATGTCTTTCACTTGGGCATCTCACTACTTGGAGTGGTCGCTAAGTGTACATGATGTGTTTACCTAATAGCCTAGTTCCAAATTGGACCTTTTCAAGTAAACGAGTTCTATTTGGATTATTCTCCACTTGGTTTTGGATCTACATGAACAATTGGAAAGAATCATGTGGCAATCTTTGTTACTAAAATTGTTTGGGGCTTATTTTTCTTGATTTCTTGATTTTGAAAGGAAGATTGAAAAAATTGTGACTTTGAGTTGGTTCCATGCATTATGAAACATAGTAGACGAAGGACCATAATCACCTATAAGATTGAATGATCAATTGAGCCTAGCCATTGCCATAGTGTGTTAAACCCAATTCCAAGATGAAACACATCCATAGTCATTTCATCCTTGCCAAAGTCTAGATAACTAATCAAGGAAGGCTACATTGTGCAATGTAAATCCTGTTGCCCCCTCATCTAATGTGAGGAAACCAGTACCTGAGACACCCTTTCAATGGTGTGGTATTCCAGTTCCATGAGTGATCTTGCTTATCTCATTCAGATCCAAACTCATTTTTCTAATTACATGATGATCTCATCTCACAATGGTCATTGCTCAACTGTTCTCAGATGCCTCATACATGGTATATCAACTCATATCTCTTACACCTCATATATACATGGTGTTATGTTCTCTTGGTTTAGCTTGTTCACTTTAGTTGCTATATTATGATTTCATGTATGGGTTTCCTGCTTAGGCATAGTGTTAATGTTTCCTATGTGGGTTGTGAACGTGGTTGACATCAATGTGATCTAATGATGTATCATAACACTCTAAATTTTTGTCTTTTGTGTTAGGGAATAACATGGCGGGTCACAATTGGCTTCTAGATAAGTGTCTTCACCTCTTGAGTCAAGTTGTACTACTACAAAACTAGGTAAAATGTAGCATACTTCATATCCCAACCATACTTAACACTTTCCATCTTTCTCTCTGACTTCCATTCCATACATCATATTTCCTTGTTCATGATTAACTTATTATAAGTCATTTATCAATGTCCTAAACAAAGCAATGAAGACATGGTCCTAAACAAAGCAATGAAGACCCATGTGTAAAGGCTTTCAAAGTCAAAAGATATAAAGTGCTTGAGGTAGTTGTAGCCTTAAAAAAAAGTCAAAAGCCGAAAAATAATAATGCTAGAACTATGTCACCTCACTAAAAAGCCCTTACCCAAAGAAAATCATATAGAAAAAGGCAAATAAGAAAGGGGTAGTAAAACAAAGTACGAAGTGGTAACTCTAATCCTAATGCACCCTCATGAAAGACATAATGGAATAAATGAAGACCCCTAGCTCTTGAAAGCTAACCAAAAAAGACCTATACATCATACATGATTATGAAAATTAATTCATGAAATTTCCCTTTCCCTTTTCTGCAAATTATCCATCATATTACCTACTTCTAAGTGAGCAATCTAGGACACACTTCTTGATGTAAAGTAGTAGGTGATAGGAAGAGTCACAAGCTAAGGTGAAGACCAACAATCACTCAAATTTGTATTTATAGAGGTTATTATGTTAATACAAAGCATCAAGTGTGGAGTTACAATTCTTCCCATACCTGGCCTAACAATGGTATAAAAGAACAGGTTAACTTCATGAATAGATCATCTTGNTCCTAGTATAAAGTCAATGTGATGGGTGATACTTTTGATAGGTGGAAATGAGCTTGGCAACTCATCCACTACTATGTCAACAAAATTTTCCAATAGATCCTAAATTTCCTCAAGCAAATCCTCCATAGAATTACTTGTAAGAATAACTTTCAGCTTCCTCACTACAACAAACTGCATCTCCTGTTCCTTATTAACTTCACTTAGGTGTTCCCTCCCACTCATGAGAAGTAATCTTTTGTTGGCTTCTTCCTTCACATTCTTCTCTTCAATTGGAAACAACATATGTGTCCTACAATTACTTTCCAAGGTATAAGTATTTCTTCTCCCACCGTAAATGGCATTTCTGTCATACTGTCATGGTCTTCCCAACAAAACATGACATACATCCATGGCAATTACATCACATAGAATTTCATCTCTATATCCTCCTCTCTTAAATTCAACAAGGCATTGTCTAGTGATTGTTACCTGATGACCTTTCTGTAGCCATGAGACTTTATATGGTGT
>SNQJ01S0000127.1:440831-459111 GCA_010110895.2 Picea sitchensis
AAACCTTACTCACTTAAATGGATAAGAAACAATAACAAATTGTGCATAACAAAGCAATGCACTTTAAAGTTTGCAATTCCATCAAAGTTTGTGGATGAGGTAACGTGTGATGTGGTGCCACTCAATGAATGTGGAATGGTCTTAGGAAGTTCTTATTTGTATGATCGCAAAACAATATTCTATAGGAAAAATAATCAATATCAATTAACTAAAGAAGGCAATGAATATGTTGTACATGTTCATCACTTAAAAGAAAACCAATCTCTTCAAACAATGGAACAATTAAGGAAGACATCTTATGCAAGCAACACACCTATAATTGTGCCAAATCAAGCAATTGATCTTAAGCATGAACATGAGATGGTTGTGGAATGGGAGTTCAATCATACTTTTCTTCAAGATAAGCTAATGTCGTGCAAGTACTACACACATATTAGCTCATTTGCAGTCATATTTCTGATGTTATCGTTGCTAATGTTTTCGACATGGATGGTAGTGGCTTCAGTAAGATGTGAAAGAGTACAAGTGTCTAACAATATGATGTCAGTTGTTATGGTTGTTTTGCAATTGATCTTGATGAGACAGGTGCACAGGATAGAGTTTAAAGACAAAGAACAAGTGGGGTGGCCTATCTCGCACTTAATGACTGGTTAATACCCTTTTGGAGGACCACAAGGTCTTAGCGGGGAGGCATGATCCAAAATGGATCCAGGAAGGCCTAAAAATCAAAGTTCTCAAAATCGGTTGAAACAGCGCCACTACGTCTGTCTCGTCACGCTGATTTCGGCCATATAATTTTTTTCGCAAATGGACGTCGTATGCGAAAGTTATCGCATTCTGACTGATTTCCCAAACAGACAAAAAAAGTCAACTGGTCAAAGTTAACATGTCATACTGTTGATTTCAGTAGTACGACAGGTGACGCTAGCATGACATCATGATGACATCATCATGCTAACATGGAATCACTAGGAGGTGACACATGTCACTCAAAATCATCATTTTCAGGCTGAGTTGGCACCTATATGGATTTGACACGTGGCACTGTACAGATGACATGTGGTAGTCCGTACATGACGTGGCCCAATGGCAGGCTGACACGTGGAAGTACAGACGACACCTGGGATGTACGGATGCTGACGTGGCATGGTGATTGTGCAGTATGGATGTGATGTGGCATGACACGTTGTACAACAAGTGATGTGGCAGGTGATTGGGTTGTACTTAAGTTGACGTGGCAGCTGACTGGGTTGTATGGTGGTGATGTGGCACGCTGACTAGACGTTGACTGTATGTTGATTTTGTTGGTGACTGTGTGGTATGGTCCAATCACAAGGTGACATGTGTCCCAATCAGAGGGCGCCACATGGCACCCAGGATTTTGTCAATGACGACTAGTTCAAAAATTGTTGTGGCTCTGGGGGATTCGAACTCCTGACCTCCATGAGCGCAACGAACTAACAACCAAGGGTTAACCAACTCTACTAAAGGTGGTGCTTGTTAACCAAATGGTGGAAATTTTATTTGAATTAGCAGTGGCAGATGGTTAGGGATAATCCCTGGTCGACGAGGGCTAGCCCTGACCGACCAAGGGTTAAAGACCAGGAGCTAGCGATGATTCTGTGGGTGCGTGGGAGATGTAGGGCTTGGCCACATGGGCCATATCCATATGACAAGGACCCAAAATCAGAGGAGCTAGAGCGTGCCAACCCATCTGTCGGCCACATGGCAGGGCGCATGCGACCAGGGGCCAGGAGAAGGGGGGTTGTGCGCCCAAATGTTTTCCTTATGTGGGTTTTTTCCTAAAGTTTTTGGATTTTTTATGATTTAAAGCCTGTTTTTAATAGATTTTGCCCAATATTGGGAGATCTGGAGCCCAATTTGAGGCCAGATCTTGGGAGGAAGTTGGGAGGTTGATGACCACTTAAAATATATATAAATCAGGGGTTCTTGTTAGCCTTAGAGAGATTCATAACAAGAGACATGTTGTATAATTGTGAAGCCAAAGCCATTTTTATGCAGGGAAGCAATTGAGGAGGGGAACTTTGCGGGCCAATTCTGGGAGCTACACTCAACCGTTTTCAGTGTCGTTAGTTGCATTGGATTTCTGAGGTCGAGAAGAACATAGTGAGACCAGTCTGAAATCCATTTGATGCAATTTTTATGTACATTTTGATCACTTGAAGAAATCATAAAGGAAGTCTCCCCCACTGAGACAAAGGCCCGGAGACATAGGAAACCTTTTCGAACTCCATTATCAAACTTGGTGTTATGGTTGTTTGTTCCTTATGTCTATTTTATATTCTGTATTATTTAAGATGGCTGCAAAATTCTTTTATTAAAATCTCCTTACTCATTTAAGTTTTTGAATGGAAATTTAACACATGCTTAAAACTTAGCCAAGTCTTTAAAGATCAATTTCGGATCACTTCTGCATGATGTGATCTATCTTCCTGAGATATAAAGAAACTTTCTATATCGTGTATTCATCCGATAAAAAGGAAACTCTATTCATATATTTGGTGGAAAAGTTGAAATAAGGAAGGCCTCTGACAACATGGTCGTCATGACCGAGGTGGAAGATGGAACACTGCTAAAATTGAATGGAAGATCTTCTCATGCACAAAATGTTGCATACCTTTCTCATTACGGTGAAAGTACAATGTCATCTACTCTTTTCTGGCATGATAAATTTGTCCATAATAATTATGACGGTCTATTTTTGATGAAAAAGAATGGTGTTTATGGCTTGCCTACTATTCCTAGGAAATTGAAGCAATGCAATGCTTGTATCCTTGGAAAGCATAGCAAACAACCATTTCATGATTCTACTTCCATAGCATGTAGAAAAATTGAATTGATACATTCTGATTTGTGTGGACCTATGCATGTTCCTTCTGCAAATGGCAATAGATATATCATGAATTTGATTGATGATTACACCAAGATGTGTTGGGTGTACTTTCTGAAAGAAAAATCACAATCTTTTGAAACTTTTAAAAAATTTCATGTATGGATTCAAAATGAAGCTCAATCTTGTATTGGCTCTCTTCGTACTGATAATGGAAGAGAATATACATATAATGAATTTGAAAGCTACCTTCACCAACATGGGATCAAGCATCAAACCACAATTCCATATAATCCTCAACATAATGGTGTAGCTGAAAGAATGAATATGACTCTCCTAAATATGGTTCGTTCCATGATGTTTTTTAGGAATGTAAAATTGATGTTTTGGATTGATGCAGCTCTATGTGCAATTTATGTGAAAAATTTATGTCCATCTCATCTCTTGAAAACAAGACTCCTTATGAAATGTGGTGTGGAAACATTCCTTCAATGAGGCATCTTAGAGTCTTTGGTTCCACTTGATGTGCCTTGATTCCTAAGGAGAAAAGAAACAAGCTTGATGCAAGGAGTCAGAAGTGCATCTTATTGGGGTACTCAAATACCACCAAGGATATCGTCTTTAAGATGAGGAAAACAAGAAATTAATTCTTTCCAAAGATGCAATCTTTCTTGAATCCTCCAAGAATGAAAAAATTGTTGAGAATCAATGTGATCATCTCGACGAATCCACACGTGTAAAGACATATCATGAATTTGATAATGAGATTCCACATCTTGAAGGGGGGGTCCCTATCTTGGTTCAAACTATGGAATCTCCTTTTTCTTTTGAAACATCATCTCCCCCTCATGAAGAAGTTCTAGCCACTTCATTAGAACCTAAATTTCATTTGGATGATGTGATTAAGAGGATTGAAAAGTTGAGTTTTGATGAGAATTCAACACCATCTCAATCAGTTGAGCAACCTATACCATCTCAGAAAGATCCATCAAAATGGCTCATAAAAACACTAGAAAGTGTTCATCTTAATGAGGTCGGAAAGACAAGAACCATAAGTTCTTCAAGACAAGATGGAGGTGATGTTCATTCCATGATGCTTTTCAGGAATGTAAAATTGATGTTTTGGGTTGATGCAGCTCTATGTGCGATTTATGTGAAAAAATTGTGTCCATCTCATCTCTTGAAAACAAGACTTCTTATGAAATGTGGTGTGGAAACATTCCTTCAATGAGGCATCTTAGGGTCTTTGGTCCCACCTGATGTGCCTTGATTCCTAAGGAGCAAAGAAACAAGCTTGATGCAAGGAGTTTAAAGTGCATCTTATTGGGGTACTCAAATACCACCAAGGATATCGTCTTTATGATGAGGAAAACAAGAAATTAATTATTTCCAAAGATGCGATCTTTCTTGAATCCTCCAAGAATGAAAAAATTGTTGAGAAGTAGTGTGATCATCTCGACGAATTCACACGTGTAAAGACATATCATGAATTTGATATTGAGATTCCACATCTTGAAGGGGGGATCCCTATCTTGGTTCAAACTATGGAATCTCCTTTTTTCTTTTGAAACATCGTCTCCCCCCTCATGAAGAAGTTCTAGCCACTTCATCATAACCTAAAGTTCATTTGGATGATGTGATTGAGAGGATTGAAAAGTTGAGTCTTGATGACAATTCAACACCATCTCAATCAGTTGAGCAACCTAGACCATCTCAGAAAGGCCCATCAAAATGGCTCATAAAAACACTAGAAAGTGTTCATCTTGATGAGGTCAGAAATACAAGAACCAGAAGTTCTTCAAGACAAGATGGAGGTGATGTTCATTCCATGATGTTTTTCAGGAATGTAAAATTGATGTTTTGGGTTGATGCAACTCTATGTGCATTTTATGTGAAAAAATTGTGTCCATCTTATCTCTTGAAAACAAGACTCCTTATGAAATGTGGTGTGGAAACATTCCTTCAATGAGGCATCTTAGGGTCTTTGGTTCCATATGATGTGCCTTGATTCCTAAGGAGAAAATAAACAAGCTTGATGCAAGGAGTTAGAAGTGCATCTTATTGGGGTACTCAAATACCACCAAGGATATCGTCTTTACGATGAGGAAAACAAGAAATTAATTCTTTCCAAAGATGAAATATTTCTTGAATCCTCCAAGAATGAAAAAATTGTTGAGAAGTAGTGTGATCATCTCGACGAATTCACCCGTTTAAATACATATCATGAATTTGATAATGAGATTCCACATCTTGAAGGGGGGATCCCTATCTTGGTTCAAACTATGGAATCTCCTTTTTCTTTTGAAACATCGTCTCCCCCTCATGAAGAATTTCTAGCCACTTCATCAAGACCTAAAGTTCATTTGGATGATGTGATTGAGAGGTTTGAAAAGTTGAGTCTTGATGAGAATTCAACACCATCTCAATCAGTTGAGCAACCTATACCATCTTAGAAAGGTCCATCAAAATGGCTCATAAAAACACTAGAAAGTGCTCATCTTGATGAGGTCGGAAAGACAAGAACCAGAAGTTCTTCAAGACAAGATGGAGATGATGTAGAAAATTCAAATTCAGGTGATGTAGATGACATGGATGTTTCATATGATTTTGATTTGAATTTAACTACTAACTTTGAACCGACTTCCTTTGAAGAAGCCACTGCTCATTATGAATGGAAAGAAGCCACATAGAAGGAATATAATTATCCCATTAAGAATGGGATGTGGAAGTTGGTGGAACCTCCATTCGAAACCAATCCAATCGAGGGCAAGTGGGTATTCAAGAACAAGTACAAATTAGATGGCTCACTTGACAAGCACAAAGCAAGGATCATGGAAAAGGGATTTGCACAGAAAGAAGGTATTGATTATGAGGATACTTTTCCCCCCATAGCAAAATGGGCTACCATCCATACTCTATTTTCCATGGCAACACAAAATGGATGGAGAATTAATCAAATGGATGTGAAGACTACTTTCTTGAATGGAGACTTGAAAGAGAATTTTTCCATGTCTCAGCCATAAGGTTTTGTTTTGAAGGGACAAGGAAAAAAAGTATGCAAGCTCATCAAATCCTTATATGGCTTGAAACAAGCACCACGATCCTGGTATGAAAAATTAACTAAGAATCTCCTGAAATTGAATTTCAAGCACTACAATCTTAATGATGCAACTTTGTTTGTCAAGAAAGTTGGCAAAATTGTTGTATATTTTGTAGTATACGTAGATGATATGTTGATAATAGGGAACAATGAAAGATATATTGCATCCATAAAGAAATATTTGAAGAAAGGATTTGAAATGAAATATTTGGGACATATTCACTACTATTTGGGCATTGAAGTAAATCAAAATCCAAAGTACATATTCATCTCCCAAAAGAAATATGTTGGATAAATATTGAATAAGTTTGGCATGATTTTTTGTAATCTTATTTTCACTCCAATGGAACAGAATTTGAAGCTCACATAAAAAGAAGGGATTGAATTTGAGGATGAAACCAAGTACATATAGCTTATGGAAAGTCGTATTTATGTTACCACCACCAAACCAGATATTTCATTTTTTGTTGGGATTCTTTTTGGGTTCATGAAAAAACCTTGTGAAGGACGTTGGTCTGATGTAAAAAGAGTTCTAAACTACTTGAAAGGAAATCAAGATTTTGGACTCAGGTAATTAAAAGTGGATGACTTCAACCTGATTAGATATTTTGATTCAGACTTTGTTGGGGATAAGAAAAATGTAGTGTCAACTTTAGGTTATCTCATGAGTATTAGTTCAACAATTGTCTTCTAGAGATCACGCAAATAGTAAATTCCAGCAGATTTGGCAACAGAGGTAGAATATGTGGCAGTTGTAGAAGCAATGAAAGAGATTGTGTGGTTCATGAAAATACTTGAAGATTTGCAGGAGAAGCAAGTGAATTCTACTCCTTTTCTAGTTGACAATACTTCTGCAATCAAGTTGGCCAAGAATACCAGATTCCATGATCAAACTAAGGACATCAACACAAAATAAAATTTGGTTTGATATCATGTAGAGGTCAAGACTATTCACTTGAGACATTGTTCCACAAATGAACGAATTGCGAACATCTTCACTAAATCCCTTGGAAGAGAAAATTTTGAAAAGTTTAGAATGATGCTTGGACTCGCAAACACTCATTTGGATTAAAAGGGGGAATGTTGGACACGTAATCTTTGGGATTGTGTTACTTAAGTAAATATCATTGTAAATATGAATATTCATAGGTGATAGGAAGAGTCACACTGAAAGTGAAGACCAACCGTCACTTAGATTTGTATTTATATACATTCTTATGTTAATAGAAAGCATCAAGTGTGGAGTTACGGTTCTGCCCATATCTGGGCTAACACTAATGACATGTATATTGAGACATGACTCACTACCATAGGTGGGAACCTTATAATGGGATCCATGTATTATGCCTTAAGATTTTTTATTTTCTCCAAGATTCATGACATTACATTGGGATTTGTCTTGATATCTATATACCAACACATAGGCATATATATCTACATTTTGATCCATGCCATTCTTCTAGGGATCCAAGAAACTACATTTGTATTTGTGTATCTATATTCAAATACATGTCACCACACTGGGATCCATGATAGTGCATTGGGCAATGCGACAAAGACTCCACATTATCATGCATGCCACATAGATCACCTCTTGAGGGCACACTTTTATTCTTAGATGAATATTTCCACACATGTGGATTTGTTGAGAATTGTTGTATATTTTTTCCACACATGTGAGGTAGTTATGGTGGTTGGAGTTAGTTATGAGGTTGTTACACTCACTTGATCATTTCATGATGTGGTTATGAGGTTGTTGAGTTGGTTATGAATTGATTGGACCACACATGCATTGGAGTGCCTCACTTCTTGTGCCACATGTGCCATTTTGTTGGGGCACCTCATCTCTTATTCCACACATGATAGTTGGTTACCATTCTCTTATGGAGTGCACTCATTCTTTGACTAGTCATCTCACTTCATGGAATTGGTTGGCACACTTTTATGAGGACACAATTCTTCTTGAGTTATTTTGTCCACACATTTGACTATGATGAGTTGGTTGCTTCACTTTTGGGAGGGCACACCTCTTCTTGGACCATTTTTACTTTCTCATGGTGGTTTTAGGCCATGGTTTTGGAGGTCTCCCACATTTTTGAGTTCTATTGTCTAGCCCACATTATTCTATTGTATTTTGACCATATTCTCCTCTAGTTTGTTGGAGAATTACCATTTTTGGGCTAGGAGGTTAAAGCTCTAATATTTTTTTATTCATAAGGTTGTTAGGCTCTATTCCTATATAAAGGGCCCCTCATTCACTTGTAAACTTGTTGGAGAATAATANATTTGACTATGATGAGTTGGTTGCTTCACTTTTGGGAGGGCACACCTCTTCTTGGACCATTTTTACTTTCTCATGGTGGTTTTAGGCCATGGTTTTGGAGGTCTCCCACATTTTTGAGTTCTATTGTCTAGCCCACATTATTCTATTGTATTTTGACCATATTCTCCTCTAGTTTGTTGGAGAATTACCATTTTTGGGCTAGGAGGTTAAAGCTCTAATATTTTTTTATTCATAAGGTTGTTAGGCTCTATTCCTATATAAAGGGCCCCTCATTCACTTGTAAACTTGTTGGAGAATAATAGGAAACACTATTGTCTCAAATTTGGTCAAGTTGTATTCACTTTGGTATTGTATTGAGGATTTATTTGTCTAGGGTGAATAAGAGAATTTGTTTTCCATGGGTTTATTGGATGAAAGGGATAGAATAAGGCCACAAGAGGAGCATCTTGATACAACAAAAGGAGCTTACAAAAGGTAGGAATATTGAAAATCAAAAAGGATTGGAATCCTAGGACTTTATATAACCAAAGTCAAATCTTAGTAATACGAATCTTACAATAAATTTATAATTTTTACGAAAGAACCATATAATCTACTACTCATGTGATAACACAAGATTTAAATTGTTTACATATTAGATTTGAATTATGTTTTAGGATAATGTGATATATGTAACATCCCCACTATAATCCCCAGTTTAATTAATGTATAATGTAGATATGAATGTAGTTATGGCCAAGCGATGTAATATGCAAAATTTATTTTCAGAATTTTAATAAATAAAATGTGATGCTAGCTATTGGGGAATTATGGACAGAGATGGGAGCTGAGTTTTCCCCAAGAGAAGAGAGCATCTAGGAGGGGTCCAAAAGGAAATTATTTATGGCTATTAATTCAACCCAGATTTCTGAATTTTATTATCATTTGGGGACAACCTTTTATTTTTCGTTTGAGTGTATGAGAGCCCAATCATTAAACTCATGTAAGAAGGTGGGTGTGAGAATCCCATACCATAGTTATTGGGGAGCATGGGTTTGAAGTACAATAAACATTGGGTAGAGTGAGCAGTCTGTTGTCTTGGGAAAATAGAAGAAATTTGTATGGGTAGGAACATACAGTTTTTACACATTCAGTTTTACATGAATAGCAAGAGAGAACAACGGAAAAGAGCTTCAGAGCTTAATCAAGGTTTATGAGCAAATTATGGAGCATGTCAGAGCATTTTGGAGCTGAAAACTAAAGAGTCGGGTTGTCAGGCCTGAAAAGTGAACTCCAAGGTGAGTTATGCTATAACAATAAGTGATTGTTGTTGTTTTTACTAGTATTTTTCCTAGCAGTAAGTTCCCTTGAGTTCCCAACAAAGAGATTATTAATTTTGTGTGCCAAAGAGACCCTTAAAAATGAATGGGATTCTCGAGGGACTAAGAGAAGTGAAATGATACATTCCTTGGGTTGGGAAGGTTAAGAGGAAGAGAGCTGGAAAAAAATTGAGATAATTGTAGGAGAATACTGATGGGTTGTGGGATATTGAGTTGTGAGTGGAATGTTAGAGACACCCTTATCTTGTGGATTCTTGTCCCTATCTCAGGAGTTACTTGTTTTTGAGACTTAGAACAACAATTCTATGTTTGGGTGGAACGTCCTTCCCAAGCAACTCGTTGCACAAGTGTTTTAAAAGATAAGTGTTTATCTATTTCTGAGTTATTTCATGATTTTAATTGTTTTTCTTAACTATGTGTATGTGAATGATTTATTTACTTATGTGAATGATTTTATTAGTTGCATTCATTATCATTTAGAATGTTGTAGATGCATTTAATTTTGGGTATCAGAATCTGGTTAAAAATGTGAATAAATTGTAACTAGTAAGCTACAAGAATTTAGTTAGCATAAAAGATTCATTTTTATGTGTATTTTCTGCAAGCATTTTCCCTTGATTAGGCTAGGGGACGTTACAAATTGGTATCAAAGCTCAAGGTTCAACACTGAGCTTGTACGGGTCAGGAGCCAACGCGAATTGAGAGGATTCGTTGTTGCAGATTTTGTCTAGTGATGAATTTGGGGAAAAATGGTGAACCAAAGTGAAATCCCAAAATTATGAGCAGATTTCGAGTTTAAGTGCTTTAGAGCAGGAAAAGAAGAAAATTTATGGCATCAAGTTGCAGGTTACATAGTCAATTTTTTCCTAGAGGGTCGAATTCTTGTGTGGTTCATGGCAGCCATGAATTTTGGTAATCAACGACTCAGATTAATTCGACCTTAAGGATCGACGGTCAAGATTATATCACATAAGGTTTGAATAGGGTGTTCACAATAGGCATTCAAGAAGTAGGTTTTGGAAAAATATTGAAGTCAGACATGAGTTGAGTTCCAAAGGGAGGAGTTTGATGGCACGAGCCCGAGATGATCATGGTTATTGATCGGTAGTTTTCTAAGCCATTAGATTACTTGGAAATGTGAGTTCAGAAAGGTCCATTTGGGAAGTTCGTGGGTAACTTCACTTTTCAATGAAGTTAGTCCAACTGAGATAACCAGTGTGTAGTTTTGGAGCCCAAGATGATCATGGTTGTTGATCGACACGATTGTTGACCGTCTGATCTATCGGACGAGCATGTTGTCTTGGAAGGGCCAAGGGTAGAGAATAATTCCATGTAAGTTTCCATGTTAGAGTGTTATGCCAGAGGACATGTTAGAAAGGGCAAGTGAATCAGATAATTCCACGTGGTAGTCGGGTGCAGGTTTTCAGAAAGGAGAGTTTTGATGGCTCGAAAGGGAAAGTTTTTGAAGGTTCAGAAAGGATGGTTCTCGATAGTCTTTAGAAGAAAGTTGTTAGAAGGTCTCATTCAGAGAGAATGTTTCCAATGGGTAAGTCCGACAAAGTGAACCTGATAGGCTATCAGATTTCAGAGTTCAGAAGGGTCAATAAGCATGGAAAGCCCTATTTCTGATGGGAAGAGTTTGAGAAAGAGTTTTCGACAGGATTGTGGAGGTCTAGCCACGGCTTGGCAAGGATAAGAAAATCAAGGATTAGGATTATTCATGATTATGAGATCGACGGTTCGAATCTACTGACCATTACAATAGTGAATTAGTGAGTTTTCTATGAAAAATCCATTTTTTGAAGGTCTTCAAATTGTGGGGCACTTTTGAGGGCCTAAATAGTGTTTTCATAAAATCAAAATTTATGAAACTATTTATAATGTTATACATAGATTTTTTGCTTCTAAAATGAAAGAGCTCAAGAAGAGATTTTTGACGAGCTATTTTGAATGCAAAACAGAGATCATATGAAGAAGTTACACTCTAAATAGTGTAAGGCATGTTTTGACACCAGATTTCTTCCAGAAGGCATAATTCATTGTTATGAAGTTTGTTTGGGGCATAGGAGTAGTATATGGAAATATTATGAACCATAGAAGACAAACGTGGAGACAGTTTTGGGTTATGGGTACCTAAAAGAGTGTTTGGAGAGAAAGAGGACACATGTATCATACATGGTTAAAAAGGGAAAATAGTCAAAACTTCTAAAGACCATAACTTTCTGCTCAGAACTCAAAATTTGGAAAATGAATAGTCGATGGAAAGGTCTTGAGGAGGATAATCTATCTATCAACCCAGAAAATTAATTTGAGTAGTAAATTTTTGTGTTCAAATCAAAATAAGATGAATGGTAGAATTAAAGGGCAAAACAATTTATGTATTATTTTCCAAAATTATGTATGTATTTATTTTTATCTAACAAAAAATTGTTTGCATGCACATTATCTGCAGAATTTAAAGGTTCAGAAAGGAATTTTGGTTCCCATATGAGAACTACAACCATGAAATATTCCTAGGGGTCCTATAGTCACGAAGAGGAATTCATAGGTCTGCATGTTAGCATGGGAAATGTTGAGATAGAGTCTAATTGAATAAGAGATAGACATGAGCATGTAACTATGAGGAGCCTATAGAGAGAAGTGCAAAGTTATAGGGATGATAATGAAAATATTATGATATCTCGAGAAGAGATACTATAGAGCTTTAATATGTTGCAGAAACAAACCAATAATGACTCTGGCACAAAGCAAGAAGTCAACGTTAAACAAGTGACAACATCCAAATCCCATAGCAGAAGGGATGAGTATGGGAATGACATGAATTCAAGGAGTAGGAGCAAGAACCATCATTCCACAAAGAAATCCACTAGGAAATTTCATTCCAGTTCAGGGCCAGGGAGAAGCCCAAGTGTGTCTCATGTTAAGAGACATAAGAGAAGGCCTGAGAGAGACATCTTGCAAGGTGAACTTAGGAAGACCAAGCCACCAACTTTCAATGGTGATCATAGGAAGGGAGAAGAGTTCAAGGCCTAGCTATTGGAAATGAAGAAATATTTATAGTTGCATGATTACCCCTCAAGGGTAGAAACAACAATCGCAACCTACCACTTGCAAAGAAAGAAAGCCATTTGGTGGGATCAACATAAGCAAGCCAAGTATATTTATGAGAAGAGGGTCTCATGGAGACGGTTCAAAGGATATTTCCAAGAGAAATATTTTTCAGAGCATTAATATGAAAGGAAGATGAAATATTTCTTTGAAATCAATTTGGGAAGCATGACAATGGATGAATATGAGAAGAGGTTATTTGAGTTGCTAAAGTATGTGGAGTTCATAAAAGATGAAAAAGTCAAAATCCAAAGGTTTCTTAGTGGGTTTCTCTCCTTCTACATTGACAAGATACAATATGATAACCCCAAAAATTTGGAGACCATAAGGAGAGAAAAAGCATCTTTATGAGCAGAGCAGAGGGAGGCCAGTCTTCCAAAAGACTTGGAATGACAAGATGAAGGGTAAGAAAGACCAAAGTAAGAAAGGTTTTAAGCCACCTTTTTTTAAGAACAACTCCCAAGAAAATCAACAAGTAAAATCAACCCAAAATGAGCACAAGATAGCAAATTCATTTAGGAAAAGGCCAAGGCAACATCCTATATATTGTTTGGGATGTGAGGGAAATCACTTGTATAGGGGCTTACCTCACAAAGGAGAAAGATGAGGATTATCCACAACATTCAGGAGGATGAAATAGTTGAATATATGGGAGGAAGTATGCCAAGGATTTATGCATCCTTGGACAACAAGAAAGCAAAGTATCAATCCCCCATGATTGAAGTGGAAGGTAAGATTGATAACAACCCATAGAAATTTTAATTGATTCTGGAGCTAGCCATAGTTACATAAACTCTAACATTGTTGAAATATTTCACTTGCAAATGAGTAAGCATAAGAAATATGGGTTAGTTTAGTTAGCCACGAGGGATAAGAGAAAGATCAACTAGTTGGTTAAAGATTGTCTGATAGATATGAATGGAATCAACACAAAGGCAAGTGTGAACATTATACCATTAGGTTCATATGGTTGTCTAATTTGCATGGATTGGTTGGAAAAACACCATGTTGTCCTAGATTGTTACAAAAAGACAATAACTTGTCTTGATGAGAAAGGAAAACAAGGTGAGATTCAAGGCATTCTAAGATATGTAGCTATTAGATAAATTTCAGCCATGCAGCTGAAAAGGAGTTTCAAGAAGGGATATCAAATTTTTACAACCCATATGGAAGAGGTAGCCAGAGATAAAGTGGCAAGTATTCAAGACCACTCGGTCTTGAGATATTTTGAAGATGTGTTTGAGGAAATACCAAGTTTTCCACCAAAGAGGGGCATTGATTTCTCTATTGATTTCGTGTCAGGAGCTGTTCCAGTGTCCAAGACACCATATAGAATGGGCACACCAAAATTGAAAGAGTTGTAGATGCAGCTTGAACAACTTTTGAAGAAGGGGTATTAACGCCCAAGTGTGTCACCTTGGGGAGCCTCGGTTTTTTTGTGAAGAAGATGGATGGGACCATAAGGTTGTGTATTGATTTCAAACAGTTGAATATGGTCACTATAAAGAACAAATATCCTTTGCTAAGGATTGATTATATATTTGAGCAACTGAAAGGTGCAAGAATATTTTCCAAGATTGAATTGGGATCAGGATATCATCAAGTGAGGATAAGGGAAGAAGATATCAGCAAGACAATGTTTAGAACAAGATATCAGAATTATGAATTCATGGTAGTGTCATTTGGACTATCAAATGCCCTAGTTGTTTTTATGTGTCTGATGAATGGAGTGTTCAGGGAGTACCTAGACAAGTTTGTAATTTTTTTCTTGGATGATATTCTCATTTACTCTAAGTATGAGGATGAGCATTATAAGCATATAATAATAGTGTTAAAGGTTTCAAGGGAGCATAAATTGTATTCCAAGTTAAGCAGGTGCATCTTTTATCAGAATAAGATTCACTACTTGGGGCGTATTATTTCAGTAGATGGAATAGCATTTGATCCCAAGAAGATAGGCCATTAGAGGATGGCCAACACTAAGAAATGTGACAGAGATTACGTCATTTATGTGTCTTTCGAGTTATTACTGAAGATTCATAAAGGGGTTTTCAAAGATTATAAGTCCAGTCACTTCTTTACAAAAGAAGGGAGTGAAATTTGAGTGGACTTCCAAATGTGAAGAAAGTTTTTAGCATTTTAAGGATATTTTGACAAGTGAACCTATATTAAAGATTGCAAATCCAGATGAAGACTTTGAAGTGTAAACTAATGCATTCAAGGAAGGGATCAATGGATTCCTCGGTCAAAAACATCATACGGTATGCTATGAGTCCCGGAAATTAAAAGAGCATGAGAGAAATTATGCTACACGTGATCTAGAGTTAGCAACCATTGTACATGCATTAAAAATGTGGAGACATTACCTCATGGGGAGGATATTTGAGCTAAGGATAGAACATTGTGGTCTGAAACATTTATTTGGACAACCAACATTAAATGTTAGGCAAACTAGGTGGTTGGAATTTCTTAGTGAGTATGAATTTGAAATTAAACATATCAAAGGAAAATAAAATCATGTGGCTGATGCACTCAACAAAAGAGCTCATGAAATGCATATTTTAGCCATCAACATGTACATGACATATTTAAAAGACAAAATTCTTGAAGCAACAAATTCATATTAGCATTATTTACAAATAAAGAAAAACTTACAACAAAACAATTTACAACATAAATTTAAAAATTATGAATATGAGGATAGAATCCTCTTGTACAGAGGCATGGTGTATGTGTTGAATTCCATGGAGCTCAAAAATATAGTGTTGAGAGAAATGCACAACATGCCATATGTTGGACACCTAGGATATCATAAATTTGTTATAGTTGTAAGGATCCAATACTTTTGTTCGGGAATGAAGAAAAAAGTGTCTAACTACATATCCCAGTGTTTAGAGTGCCAAAAGGTAAAGACAGAGCACAAGCATCCAGTGGTGCTACTACAACCATTTCCCATTATAGATTAGAAGTGGGAAGTGGTCACATTAGATTTTATTACAAGGCTTCTTAGAACAGTGAAGCAATGCAATTCCATCATGGTGGTGGTGGATAAATTGACTAAGGCAACGCATTTTATTCCTGTGTTGACAACACACAAGGCAACAAACAATGCATAGATTTACATGAAGGAAGTTGTCAAGCTACATGGAGTGCCTAAGGAAATAGTTTCAGACAGAGATTCCAAGTTTACATCCAAATTCTGGCAAGGTTTGTTCAAAGGATTTGGGACAAATTTGAATATCAGTACAACATATCACCCAAAGTCATATAGGAAAATAGAGAGGACCAATAGGATAATTGAAGACATGCTCAAGATGTATGTGATGGACAAACCATCAAAATGGAAAGACTGTATCCACTTAGTGGAATTTTCTTATAATAATGGGTATCAAGCCTCATTAAAAATGAGTCCATTTGAATCTTTGTATGGCAGGAAATGTAACACACCAGTGAGTTGGGATAACCCAGTAGATAGAGCCATCATTGGGCCATAGTTGTTAAAGTAAATGGAAGAGAAGATGACAAGGATTAGGCAAAATTTAAAGGTTTCCTAGGACAAGAAGAAAAGTTATGCAGGAAAGAACAAAATTTTCAAGGATTTTAAATTGGGAGAACATGTATTTCTTAAAGTAAAAACAAAAAGAAGTTTGATAAGATTGGGTTGTTTCCCAAAGTTGGCAAAAAACTATTGTGGGACTTTTGAAATATTAGAGAATATAGGGTCAGTTTCATACATGATATCATTTCTTGCATCCAGTGCATATTGTATTTCATGTATCCTTATTAAAAAAATGTGTGCCTTATCCTAACCACATAATTGATTGAATTGTGATCCAGGTGTAAAACGAATGGGATTTTCCGGTGGAACCAGTATGATTCCTAAACTGGAAATTCAAAGTGCTCAAGAACAAATCCATGGGGTTGTTAAATGTTCAATGGACCTGCTACGGTCCTAAATATGCAACATGGGAGCATGAAGAAACTATGTGGGAGGAATATCGACAATTTTTTGTCGATTTTGAAGGAAAAATAAGCTGAAAAATGCAAGACTCCATTTTTGGGCAGCTAGATTCTGGAACCACATCTCAGAAATTCTTGGTCACGTGCTCTGATAGCCATGATAAAATAATGGTGCAACCCTATGTACTGAAGGTGGTGAATGGAGAGCATTCCTTGGGTCAATGGGATGAGAAGAATGAGATATTATGGTTGGAACTATTGTTGGAGGGTAAAAATTGCATAATTTTGTTTTATTTTCTAAGTATTGTGATGTAAATTTGTATATGTATTTTGACATGGTGCTATACACCGAGGACGATGAAAAGTTGTATGGGAGTGGGAATGTAACATTCCCACTATAATCCCCATTTTAATTAATGTAAAATGTAGATATGAATGTGGCTATGGCCAAGTGATGTAATATGTAAAATCTATTTTCAAAATTTTAATAAAAAAAATGGGATGCCAACTATTGGGGAATTATGGATAGAGATGGGGGCTGAGTTTTCCACAATAGAAGTGAGTGTCTAGGAGGGGTACAAGGGGATCAAAATTATTTGTGGGTATTAATTCAACCCAAATTTCTGAATTTTATTATCATTTGGAGACAACCTTCTATTTTTTGTTTGAGTGTATGAGAGCCCAATCATTAAACTCGTGTAAGAAGGTGGGTGTGAAAGTCACATCCTATAATTATTGGGGAGCATGGGACTAAAGTACCATCAACATTGGGCAAAGTGAGCAGTCAGCTATCTTGGAAAAATAGAGGAAATTTGTATGGGTAGGAACATACAATTTTACACACATTTTTACGTGAACAACAAGGGCAGGAACATACAATTTTTACACATTCATTTTTATGTGAATATGATGGATGTGCTCGTTTTACCATAAACAATATCAGTATTGTCACCCAACCATAGGCCGAAGCCACCCTCCGAGCACCTTAACCTTGAAACAGAATCATTTCGGAAGTAAACCCTAGGCTAGATAGCCAAACAAAGGGTGGCGCACCTTTCTCCAAGGATAGCGCACCAAACAAGAGTTGATCAAATAGTCCAAACCATAACCAAGAGATAGTCCAAGCCAAAACGTAATCTGCTAGCTGCAGCAGCTGCAACAATAACTCTCCTCCAAACTTGTGCACAACTGGCCAACTACAGTGCGCACAAGTGAGCTATACAGTTCTGAGAATTCCTTCCAGAATGAAGACCGACCTCCTGTATTTATACTAAAACTGGAAAGCTGCTTGGGCAGACTTCTCATTCTGGGTGCCTATTTATTTAGTATATATTATTTCTTTCAGTCGACTTCTTCTGTTGGAGCCTAATAACCTAATACACGTTATCCTCTTGAGTTGACTTGTCTTCTAGGGTTATTAGCCAACTAATTAGGGTTTCTTCTTGCTTCCCAAAATATTCTATTCTCGCCAGGTTTACACGTGGAGGTAAATACCTCCTGCAACTACCATAATATCAACGCTCCCTCCTAGCTAGGGAGGTATTATAGGTAATAGTCTTGAGCACAAACATACCATTCACCCAATAGCATCAACATAGTTGTATAGACTATCTCATGATTAGATCATGAGAACCATCATCACTATCAGTGTCATCAAC
>SNQJ01S0000127.1:459161-476340 GCA_010110895.2 Picea sitchensis
AGAGTGACACAAGAACCATTCTTCTAATCTGGACATATGTCCTAGAAGAATAAATGTCTTGGACCATTTTTCGTCTGGGAAATTTCTATCCATTGATCATCCATCTAGGTGATAATAATTTCCAGCACTACTGATAGTCTTCAAGGCAATCAGAACAATGTCATTTGATAGAACACAACTGTGTCTATCCATAGTAGTATATAGCTACAATCTAGTGGTACACTGCCACACCAAGTAACACATAGATACTTGATCAATGACATATAGTCACAATTAGTGGAACACATCCACCACAATAGTATACATCTACTGTCTGGAGACATATAGTCTCCATATCATCAACCTGCACAGAAAACGTTGTTATGGTTTAAACTGAATCATCTAGGCCATTCCTCCACTCACATCTGTGATATTTGGAAGAGCATATGCCCTCAGAAGGTAAAACATCAATGATGATCTATCTGGACTATTCTTCTCAAGAAAGGAGGAATAATTGTCCCAATTTTTTAGCCTGGACCATTCCCCACCATGGGTCATTCCTCTGGCACTACACAAAGTGAAAGCTAGAGAGAATGAGTCTGCCCTAGGGAATGCATGTCTCTAATTGTTGAACTTGGACCATTCACCTATCTGGGTCATTCCTTCGGCACTAAACAAAGTGCAACCTAGAGAGAATAAATCTTCCCTAGGGAATGACTGTCTGGACCATTTCCAAAGGAAATGATTATCCTGCACCAACCTCCAAAACGGACCATTCTTCGAAACTGTTCATAACTCTGAGCTTCAAAAGAATTATTGTCTAACCTAGACCATTCCTCATGTTAACCATAATGGGAAATCATTGTCTATGGTACATCAACATTCCATCAAACCATTTTCATTATGAAAATGATCGTTTGATCTGGACCATTTTCCCTTCAGAAATCTCAAACCACTTTCCGAACTGGAAAGGAACTGCTCATCCTGAACCATTTTTCAAACTGAAAAATGACTGTCCATAAATCAATAACACATCAGTGCTCCCTCCCAACCTGGGATTCATCTCTTCCTTTTTTAATAAGGAAGTCGTCTCCACAAGCTCCAACTTGAGTATGAAAACTCTTTCATCTTGGATAGAGTTATACTAAAATGTCTACTTATCTGCTCATCTGTGGAGATGTATATTAGAGAACCACTTTCCATTTTTCTGGAATTCATCATGGGGAATGTAATTCTTGATCTCAATGTACTTCGGTCTTTCTGGAAAATTGGTCTTCTCTGAAGGCTTCATATAGCTCTGATCAATATAGTATATCATTGTTGGATTCATCTTTGTTTCCTGCTATCTCATAACATCGTGGCAAGAGTCAAACTGGAACATATCCAAGTGGTAATTCTTCTTCCATCATGAGATTTTGTCATGGATTAGAAATCCATCATTGTTGGCACAGGGGTAGACCCAAGGTTCAATGCTACAACAATGCACCAAAAAAGCCCTAATTATCGGCCCTTTCGGCAACACATGAGAAGTAGATGAAGTCTCATCCGAGGTAGAGGCATAGGTGGTTGCAAGACTCAGGTGTCTGCAACCTTAGCTGGGACACAGATCTGTGATTATATCACTTACAACACACTTAGAATCGATCATTCATCAATATTCAACCCTTATTATACTTCACAGATAACATAGAGCATTGCAGCATTCACATAGATCTAAGATATTTCAGCACTTAACAATAGTAAAATAGATCAGATCCAGTAGATTAGCACTAAGAATCTTCATACATATCAGATCTAACATTCATACACATCTAAGAAGCACAAAGCATAAGTAGATCTATCTAAATATATCAAATCACTAAACAAAGAAAGAGATAAACACATCAAGTTAAAGAACAAAGCATAATACATAGATTTACATGGTTCACCCCCTCTCTAGGGCTACATCCACCAACTCTTCTTCTTTATTAGTATCTTCAATCATCAATTACAACACAAAGCCTCAAACCCTTCTTCGCATAGGACAGAAGATTTGTGCAGCTCGCTAGATCCTTCTTCCTTACACTTCAGCACAAAGCCTTCTACAACCTCTTACAAAAACTTGCACTTAGCTTTGCAAGCCTCTTACAATCATGCACAAAGCATTTACAATCCAAATCTGATCACACAGATCTAACTACTAGCACTAAGCCATTAGCCATTCTTACATTTCCTAAGTATCTATTTATACATTACAAAAGTGGGCCTAAGCATGGGTAAACCCACGGGCCGAAATCCCTTTCCCATTACATTAACCCAAAACCCTAAAAGGGGCCCAAAAGTGGACCGAGATCCTGTGATCTCTGCTTCGCTTGGCGTTCCTTTTTCAACTAGCTGTCAAAGTCCCAAAATAGGTCAAAATGACCAATATTGTTAGAAAAACAGGACTGCGGAGCAATAAAATAAAACAAATGCAGAAACAAAAAACACAGAAGACACACAATACAAGAGAGACACAGAATTATGTGGTTCACCCAGTGTGGGCTACGTCCACCAGAGAAATTGCCAGGTCCTTCCTTTATTATTATCCAGCAAATGAAGGGATAAAACCTACAGCAAAAACCCGCTGTAACTTCCTCTTCTTTCTCTCACAGTCTCCTCTCTCAGAATACAATATTCACCCTCGTACATAGCCGCAATACATTTCCCTCATAAAAGAGGGTTGCCTTCTAGGGCAAAAACCCTAACATAAGAGGGTTGCCTTCTAGGGCAAAACCCTAACATAATCTCTCTACCGTTAGATTAAGCACCTGTACGAACGGTCCAGATTTACAAATGAAATTACAATATACTTTTATAAGGTTTGCTGTGGCTTCGCCTCGACTCCCATTGTAGGTAATTTCTCCAGACTCCTCACAAGTGGAAGAGTGTACATACTTCTTTGGGGTGTAAATACTATGGGTATAAACATCACAAAGCAAGGACCTCTCAATTAGAATATAATCGCCCACAACCAACAATCTCCCTAATTTGGAGATCATCTCAACAACCCACCACTGCTGTATATGTTGGACTCAGAACCTTCTTGACCTGGAAAAATTTTCATCTTCATCTTCATTCTTGAAGATCAACCGAAACTCATAAGAACCTATTTCTCCTTGGTTACCTTTGTTAATACAAACCAGATTCGCTAGTGTGTATCTTTTCCAAATTTCAATTGTCTATCTTCCAAGGCGGATCGTATAAAGTGGTAAATTTCAACCGTATATGCTTAGTCTTTGAATGGAAGGCTAAGTTCTTTGCAAGGTGAATGGCACTGACTACTCTGCCACAACCTCGTTGTTCTCCCCGCTTCTTTCCCAATTCCTCCATAAACCTTTCAGGAACTTCAAATCATCTCTTTACTAGCCTCTCAGGAAGATAAAAGAACATACTCTACCGTTGTTGAAAGGCAACAACCTTTTTGCAGCTTTTTGAATCCAACTTATTATGTTCCACCTATAGTAAAAACATACCCTATGGTGCTCCTCCTCATTGCCCTACCCGCATATTTGAATCAATATATCCCCGTAGAAAAGTGTCTCAACCTCCAAAACATAATGTATGTGTGGTAGTACTTCAAATACCTGAGAATCCACTTTAACGCCTCCCAATGTTCTTTTACCCGATTGTTCATATACCTACTCACACCTCTAATGTGATGTGCAATATCCGTCTTGTGCAAAACCATTGCATACATCAAGTCACCAACTGCTAATGATGAATATGGGACCCGACATGTATTCTATCTCCTCCCGCGTCTTGGGACACATTCCTTAGTTAATTTGAAAATGGTTGGCCAAAGGTGTACTAATTGGTTTTTGTGACTGTGCATTCTAAACCTTCCAACACCTTCTCTGTGTAATTACCCCGAGACAATGTCGGGCCATGATTTTTCCTCACTTTGTTATTCTCATACCAAGGATTTTCTTGCAAGACTCCAAAACTTTCATCGCAAATGAATTGGCTCACTTCTTCTTGAGCACATTTATATCCTTCAAGACATATCCTCACAGAACAAGCATGTCATCTACATACACAGCAAGATAATAAAGCTTCCATTTTCTAGCTCTTTTAAAATAAACATGTTGATCAATGACACGCATTTAGCCATGTTCGGCCATAAACCCTGCCAACTTCAAATACCACTCCTTTGGAGCTTGCTTTAGGCCATACAAGCCTTTCTTCAACCTCGCATACCAAATTCTCCTTCCCTTTGACCTCATACCCCTCAGTGGTCACAGATATAAATTCTCTCCAAATCCCCATGGAGAAAAGTTGTTTTACATCAACCTGCTCAAGATGCAAATCTTCTATCACAAGATAAAATAGTTCTAATTGGTGTCATTTTAACAATAGGAGAAAATATTTCATCAAAATCTATACCTTTTGTGCAAACCCCTTTACAACAAGTCTAGCCTCAGAATTTTTCTCCTCCATCTTCTTCAACTTATAAACCCATTTACTCTCAGAATGCTCTTTTTTCCAGTAACCTGAACCAAGTCCCAAGTCCGGCTATTTTCCCAAGGAATCCATTTCCTTTTCATGCCTTGTTCCCACTTTTTGGTGTTCACCAAGATTGCCTCTTCATAACATTTGGTTCACCGGAATCACCAACACAAATAATATAATGAAGGAGTATCGCTCAGGTATACTTAACTTGGTAGATCTTCTAACAACACTTGTAGGTGTTTCAGGTACCTGGTCATTCCCCGGCCGTTGTACATTTTGATTTTCAGTTCCTTTGGAATTTCCTTTTCGTTGATCTCTGCATCAAGCATCATGATTCTTGTTTTTCTCGCTTTCCTCGCTTTCCCCGCAACTCCATCTTTGTACATGACCTTCTCATTGAATATGACATCTCTACTCCTAATGATTTTGTTATTTTAATAATCCCATAAGCTTATAACTAAAATCATTAACACCATATCCAATAAAGGTACATTTTGGATTTTGCCTCAAGCTTTGTTCTATTTTCTTTAATAATATGGACAAATGCTTCACAAACCGAAAGTTTTCAAAAAAATAATAGCTACATTTTTCCTGCCCATTCCTCCTCCGAATTCTACCATATCCAAAGAGTTTGAAGGTCCTCTGCTTATTAAGTAAACAATAATATCAACATCCGGGCCCCATAACTCAGAAGGGCAAAACCAGTATGCACCCCATACCTTGCACGCCCATGTATCGTCTGTTCTTCCTTTCTCACACACCATTTTCTGGTGGTGTTCGAACCGTTTCTCTCTCTATGAATCCCATGGTATGAACAAGAATCATCAAACCTCTTGCTACAGTATTCACCTCCATTATCCTGGATCCAGACACTTCCAAACTTTTTCCCGCCCCATTCTCAACCAGCTTTCCATTTCTAAAAGCATCAAAACTTCAGATTTTTGTCAATGCAATAAAACCTAAAAGTTTTTCTAGCTGTATCATCAATAAAAGTAATATAATAATGAGAGCCACCAGATGATAATTAGATGGTCCCTATACATCTGGATGCACAAGCTCTAAACTTTCATTCTTCTTTTCTTTCCAACTCCGAGAAATCTGAATCTCTTATGTTTTCATAAACACAATTCTCACAAAAGTCCAAATCAATTTGTTTTAAGATCCGCAACAAATTTCTTTTGTGAAGGATCTCGATAATTTTTCACCATGTATCGCATACCATAGTGTCAGATCCATCTCTCAGAAGCGAAGATATGTAAGAGTCGTAGATACTAACATAGATACAATAAAATTCCACTTTCTCTCCTTTCGCTGCATCACCAATGACCTCGATGACCTCCACGCCTTATCTCAGAATATGGATATACAACCTTCACTTCAGATTTAAGCCTTCAAGGAAACTGTAGATTTTTTGCCAACCCAGAAACAAGTTCACCTTCAACAACCATTGGTTTCATTTCGTTGTTTTATTTTACATTGCATTACACCAATTTTGCATGGTCTATTATCGCCCAATTGAACCTATCCAAAATAACCTTAAACATAACCTACAAAATGTTTCCTATCGTGTGTGGCATGAAATAAAGCTCTCAATCTACTACCCAAGATTCGAATATTATTCATAGCATAATCATCAAAGTACTCCTAAACACATCACCAAGCATTTGCTTCCCGATTTTCCTCCTGCCCCACTTTGTTTCTTTGAAGCTTTGTGGCCTTTCTTCAGATGTCCTTTTCTTCCCACAATTCCTAACACTCTATTCCTTTTCCTCAAGTCTGATCGATCTTCCTTCCTAGAATTTCCATACTGAGTCTCTTCCTCTGTCCTTTTGTCTTCCCCTCCTCTCCATCTTCAATGCATTCTGCACGTTTCAATTGCGGCTTTTCCCACGCATTTCACTAAGGATACCAAACACCTTAAAGTATTTGTCCGTAGGACAAAGTTACTTACAGCCATGACCAAGCCATTCCAACTTTCTCGCAATGATAATAAGATTAGAAGAGTCTCCCTAACCTCATCATCAGTCCACTTTTACGTAAACTATTGATTAGTAAATCAGATAAATTCATTTTAAATGATTCAAGAATGCACTCCACCTTCCCATATCTTTCATATTAAATAATTCTCTTCATTAAAATCCCTTGTCTATTTAGGGTTTTCATAATAATTTGGCCAGATCCATCAAATCCTTTCACGTTTCTTCGAATATTGAAAGCCACCACGCTGTGCTCAACCATATCGCTCCTAGAGCCTTTTCGGCCAAGAATCTCCCATTCTTCATAACTTCTCTCATGGTCACGGCTACCCACTCACCAGACCTCCTTCCAACAAATTGCACCCACCTTCTTATCTTCCTCATTATTGCTCCTAATTTCAACTGTGAACCCTTCTTTTCCTCGCAAGTTACCTTTTACGCTCGATACCAATTGTTAGAAAACAGATCAGCGAGCAATAAAATAAAACAAATGCGTAAACAAAAACACGTAATATTACCACAATACAAGAGAGACACAGATTTACGGTTCACCCAGTGTGGGCTAAGCCCACCAAAGAAATTGCCGTGTTCTTTTCCTTTATTATTATCCAACAAATGAAGGATACAACCTACAACAAAACCCGCTTGTAACTTCCTCTTTCTCTCACAATATCCTCTCGTAATACAATATTCAATTTATTACAGTCATAATACATTTCTTTATAAAAGAGGTGTATACCTCTAGGCAAAACCCTAACATAATTCTACCTAGATCTCAGACCTTATAATGAACGGTCCGTATTTACAATGAGATTCAATATACTCTTTATATATAATTTTGCTTTGGGCTCGCTTAACGGACTTCATTGTAGGGGTTAATTTCTATGCACTCCCCGAAGAGTGTACATACTTCGGGTGTAAATACTTCATGGGTATAAACACCTGCTGGAAAGCAAGGACCTTCTCAATCAGAAAATAATCAAGCTCCACAACCAACAACATTATCTCAAAACTTGGTCAACTACTACCGTGCCCCTCAACACTCACCGCGGACTCATCCCAGTCACCTGTCCTATTACCTCGCCTTCAAAGCATCGAGTCAGCTTCGACTGGTTGTTTTGTTGTGGCCTCCTACTGTGTGAATTCTCCACGACACCGTAGAAGTCAAGTGCATCGGTCCTTCCAAGCACTTTTCTATAGTGATAACAACTTTCTCAAGCTCTGCTCCCCGACTTTCGATCTCAGAAAATAACATGCATGCCTTGTCTTACATAGGTTGAAGTTGTGGAGTGACTTCCATCACTTTTCTCTCGATCATATGTATCTACTGTTGAGTTGTGCATTGTTCATGAGATCTTTTAATTCTATCCAATCGGCAGATAGGGTCTTTAGTTGCTCAGAATGTATCTCAAGTGGATGCTTTCGTTTCTCAAGGAAGTTGTGACTCCAGTGCCTGTAACTCCAAATTCTTTGTAAGGTTCTCATAAGTCCGGTGCTCTAGTTACTGAGTTGCTTTCACTCCAAGGCAAGATATTTCAATTGTTCAACCGCATCGCGAGCAGCTACTTCACCGATCTCTTTATCTCCGAGGGGTCTCAGCACGCCACGGGTTCTAGATCAAGTAATGCATTGTTGAATCTTTGTATAACTTCTTCGTTGTGTCACTGAAATCTCTCTTCAGCATGTACTTCGATAATAGTCACAAAGTGGAGTGCTCTATTGACTAGTTCCTTGACTAGGAGCAATTGTTCCTTGTTTTGTTGTAACTCTCGCTTTGACCCAATGCATTTGAAGAGCAATTTTTCTCGTCATAACATCATACGCTCGACAAGTAATTCCCTCTGCATCTATGTCAAAGTCCTGCGGATTGTGTTAGCGTCTTCTGATCTTGTCGGCGAAGCTCGACCATATCGCATCTCTATAGTTGAGTTGGCTCATCTCCTAGTTCCCACTGTCTCTGTCGTACAGCTAGACCTGACGACTAGGACCCGAGTGCCCAAGGTAACTCCTTTGGAGTTCAATCTCTATAATACCTGCTATATGCATGTTCCGCTTGGCCTTCCTTCTTATTATCTCCGCTGAAGCATCATTTAGTGTTGCAACAATGAAATCAAATTCAACCAACGTGAGGTCAGTTCGCACCTTGGTTACAGGGGTTCTAGGGTTCTTCGAAGAGGATTTACAGGTGAGACCTTCCCTTTCTTCTCACATGAGTCTTCGGCCCCTAGGCAAGGTACTTCTCCCCTTCTCGTTGTTCAATTTCTGCACTTTCTATCTCTTCGCCATCACCTCCTTTGTCTGGTGTTATAGAGGTAGTCCTTATAGGGCTTATTGTTACTTCGCGAACCTCTTTCAGCTTCTTTTCTGCTTTGCTTGGTCCCGGCGTATCCCAAGATGCCTCAGGCTATCAATATCGACAATCCCACTGGGTTTGCTAGAATGAGAAGGTATGCTGACCAATATTTTGTGATCTCTTCAATATCTTCCTCGGTCAACCTGTAATAAGACTCCGCGAATCAAGTCAGGTTCAATACCACGTTGTTATATAAAATGAAGTGGCAATCCGCTGAATTCCCCATTAAGGGTCCAACTGCGGATGCGTTTGGGATAATGAGGCATAGACTAGATGGTGGTCTTTAGCTGGTTGTAATAAGAGTGGAAGACAAAATTTGATTTCCACAGCTTTTTCATGTCACTAGAGTACCACAAAATACTGAACTTCATAGCCAGTGATTCAAAGGGATCAATGTCGGGGAAGGTCACACCATCTGACATCTCCCAGGAGATGAACGCTATTAAGATGAGAAGCCAACTAAAATGGAACTTATAATTTTGGTATTGTAATTTCCCTGCAATCCATTTCAAGTTGATTCACCAAGTACTTCACCCACTTCATCTAGAGTCCTTTTCTCAAGACTCTGCACACTTCCTTGCGAGATCAACTATGAATCCAGCCACTTGCGGGTCAGCTTCAGGAACTAGCTTTCCCGCGACATCAACCGGATGCAAGGTGTGCATCATGGTCGCTCTCATCGCAGGCTACCAGAGCCTCATCGCCCTTCTCGACATCGGCATAGGTTTCTTTGATCTTCGCTAGTGCTCTCTATGTGGTCTCTTCCAGATAAAACCTTGTGCTAGGGGAGCCTTGCATGCTGGAGTCCTCGGGTGGATCCGGGATTAATCAGCACGATCCATCATGGACACAAGGTTCAATCCAAGTAGCCTCTGCGATAGAAAGACAGCAACTTTACGCATTAATATTCACCTCGCGCCTACCAAAGCGGAATCTTCTGCGACATTCAACAATGTTGATTGTGCGAGGTTTTGGGTCCAAGACTGCAGGACGATATTCAAGTTCTTTCCCTTCATCTATAGATACTTCAGCGGGTGAGCATACTGTAGACTTTCATGTCATCGAGGTTGAAGTCGCTAAAATCAACGCCGCGGAGCTTGTCCGTCCCGGACGTAAGACGAATCAAGACACCCCTTTTGGCGGTGTACATAGTGACCATATCATACTCGAATTCTTGAGGCACATTGTCATGGTTGATTTCACCACACATAGGGGGTAGGTTGCAAAATGCTCATAAGCATTTTAACATTCGCAAGATCAGCCTTATGCTTCGTTCACTTCTCATTGACCTATCGGGACGATCTGGCTTTGAGTAAAGTGGATGGATAAGCTTTTACTCCTCTTGTCTATGAGGCTTGGACTCCTATGGAAATTATTCTTTTCGATATGACTCTCTCAATCATTAAATCAAGGAGGAGCTCTCACACCTGACATTGATATATCGGGTCAAGATGAACCTGTATACTATGTTTGCATGAACAATCAGATCTCAATGACGACTGTACACAATCACTAATTATGTAGGCTTCGAATTCTTGGAAAGTGTTCTTCTGCATGGCGATAAATAGGAAATTCATCAACGGTTTTCTTGAAACGGGTATGAAGCTTCTATTAACGCTGGTCTGTCCATTATGGAAAGGTCCAACGGTTCCAAGTGGTGATCCTTTAATTCTTTTCCGTCCATTCTGGGTGGAATTCGAACAAGTATATCGTTCCAACGGCTATATAACTTCCCCATGGTGAAGTGCCATAGGTCGTTGTTCTAATATCCCTGCGAAGCTCCAATTCTACAAATCTTCTTTCTCATGTCCTCTAGAATCTCTTGTAACCTTTCAGTATTATCCCTTTTTTTTATTAACTTTCTAGCCTTCTTCCTAGTAATCTTCAACTCTGCCTATCTTTTCCGCTCGGGATTCCAATCTTCTTTAGCATAGTCAATGCTACATGTTGAGATTCTCTCCCGGTAATAATTTCTTTTCTCTCGACAAAAGTTTCCAGCCTTTATGTGCATTCTAACATTCTTCAGCCTTTGACATTGTGGGTCTCTAAAGGTCATGATATTTGATCTCGTTTCTTTTCATTTCTTCAACGACTGTAATCTTCTTGGTCATAAAAGCTTTTAATTTGTTTCTTTTGTTCCAAAACTTCTTCTTCTTCCTTCCATGTAACTTGATCTCTGCCAATCCAAGGTTTTCCAAGTAACATAGTAAATCCATGCTTTCCTCAATAAATTTTAATAATCTCAAAATCTTCTTCAATCGAAGTTCCACAAGCATTCGTAGATATATGAGAGAGCCTTCCACATAGGTTTACCAATTTTCCTCTGAATAGGGTTATTCAGAGGAAAGTTAGTAAAACTATGTGGAAGGCTTCCCTATAGCTTCCTACATTCTCTTCCTCACAATATGATATTCATCTGTTTCCTTCATCTAGAACACAATCAATGTCAAAGTCCCCTATCCTTACTTCAATGCATTCCTTTTCTTTAAAGATATTTGATAATGTGACATGTTGGTGTTCATTCAGAGTTTCTTTCTATCCTAATTAATACTTTCTCCTCGATTCTTTCTCTGAGGTTCTCACATCTCCTCGATCCTTAGGGTTCGTATTCATTCCTTTGAGCCTATAATCATTCATTGGAAATCCAATACTTCATGATCTATAGCTTTGCAACAAAGACAACTAGGTCCTCCAACTCCTAAGTATTCCTTAGCTAGATGTCCTGTTTTTCTGCAACTGCAATGTAGGGTTAATCCTCTTTTTATTTTAAATCATCCCCAACCTCTTATGTACTTTGCACCAAGAGCATAGGGGTCAATCAGCAACAAATTCTTTCTAGGATCCCTGCATCCATTTGCTAGCCCAAACATTCTTCTATGCATAGGTATAACATATCTATCACTATTTTAATATATTTCCATTCATATCAAACCTTCTTTCATCTAACAATGCCCTAATTTTCAAGCTAGGACAAAATCTTATCAAAAAATACCTAGATCCATGCTCTAGAAAACAAAAATTCCACTTATCTTACTTCTATAGAGAGCACAAATATTTTAGATCCACAACCTCTTACAAAAACTTGCACTTAGCCTCGCAAGCTTCCTTACAATCATGCAATGTGCATTTACAATCCACATCCAATCACACAGATCTAACTAATAACACTAAGCCATCGACCAATTGTCCCTACATTGCCTAAGTATCTATTTATACATTACAGGTGGCCTAAGCATGGGTAAACCCATAGGGCTTCACATCCCTTTCCCATTACATTAACCTAAACCCTAAAAAGGTCTAAAAGTGGAACGTAGATCCTTGATCTCTGCCAGATGGTGCTCCTTTCTTGACTAGTCACTAAGTCCCAAATAGGTCAAAATGACTGGCGTTATCTCAAATCCTAATAAGGGCCAACAATCATCCCGAGCTTCTAAGTAACCATCTGATACAATATCTCTGTTATAAAGTTTCATCATGCTTCCTGATGCATTGAGGTTATTCACCAAGTTGTCTTCTTCCATCTCCATACAAGGGTCTCTTGATATACCCAAAGCCTTGAGGTTGCTCTTCTCATCATGCTCTTGTTCAATTGCTCGAGAACATTCCTTGCATTCATCTAATGTAAATTCCAACCCATGGATATTACAGCACGACATAATGGCTCATGTAGAGGTATGTCCGGCCATCGAACAAGTAATCATCATAGTATTCTCCTCCATTTGGGATAACCTCTAGTTCTCGATTCAATGCTTGCATTCATAAGTCTTGCATACACCTGCTCTTCATCACAACTTTCATTTCTACTTGATTGCTTCTAGGGGGTTTATGTCACGGGTAGTCTTGTGATTCTCGATACAATGATTAGTTATTCGCTTTTCGCTCTTTCTTGGAATCTTCATGCTCTTTTGCTCATGTTTCTCTAGCTCTTGGGTCCATGAAGTTTTCTATAGATTCCATGTCTAGAAGATTCCACTCCTTTCTATTATCATAGATATGGATTGACGGAGGTCAACCAGTGGATATCTCTTTAAGGTTTCTTTTTGAAGAAGGCTTCTTCTAAAGTCAAACCGAACACATAATGCTTATGGCTGCTACCATGGATATATACTTCATCATCTTCTCAATGGGATCATAGGATTAGCTCCCTCCTAACTCTTGCTTCATGTATGAGTCTTCATGATATATTATCGGCTCCCTCCATCCAACATAATCCACGCCCACCAAGATCCTATTTCTTCTCAAGAAAGTGTCATAAGTCTTTCTCCAATTTCCTCTTGATTGTCAACTTCTTATGTTCTTTCTTCTAGGTTTATTCAAGATTGATTCTCAGACATTTCAGCCTTTTATCTTGAAATTGTTACTTATGTAATAACTTCCTACATGAATTCGTTTGATGTAATTTTCATCCTTTCATTTGTATTGTCCGACTTGTAGTCATAATAATAGCAATCCTTATCTTGTTGTTCTTCCATAGTTATATTTTCTCTTGGAACATATTATCTTCTAAGAAATAGATATACAAGATATGTCCAAGGTATGTACAAGAACTATGAAGAATATTGTTACCTTGTCTTTAGAGGAAGAATTTTTCTTTATCCTGCTTGGTCTTCCTTGAGGGTTTCCTTTCTTCGACAACTGATGCTTCGTGTGTCTCCTTCCTTTTCTTTAGCTTGAGACAATGATTCTTGTAGTGACAATATTTCCGATAGTTGAAACATTGTATTTCTGACATATCCTTCTTTTGATTGGCTTCTTTCCAAAATTCCTTTTGCTCCTGGATTCTTCTTGTGCACAACAAGTCCAAAGTTCTTCAAATGTAGGATACTCCTTCCTTGTGTTCATACTTGCGGCAAATGCATCCCATGTCTTGGGAAGACCATTGAGTACTATATTTACCAGTTCCTTCTCTGAGATGATCTCTTCAATAGCTTGTAGTTGTTTTCTTAACTGAGATATCCTCACAAAGTATGATGTTACCATCTTTGAACTTCTCCATAACTGCAACGTTCTGCGGTTCCTTCTCTTTTCCTTCTTCAGACTTTGGTTCCATAATCTTTCCTTTCACGATATCCAACACTTTTATACTTGGAAAGGATGAGGTCAATCCTTATCTTCCACGCTCTGAAGTTAGAAGCTCCATCTAACTTTTTTTCTGACTTCATAGAGTAAGTCATGTCTGCTTTGACTTGGTCAACCCTAAATTTGACCAAAAACTCAAACTTGATGTCTTGGCTTGCTGAGAGAACGAGGAGATGCGATAGGCTAGGGCACAATGGCCTATCTAGAAATTAGGTCAATCCCTTCACTTAAGGTGCCTCAATGAGAGGGTTAGGGTTTCTGCAACTGCCCCTGCTAGTAACCCTAGTGGCAGTGCTTTGGTGACTACTCCTGCTAGAAACCCTAGCGACAGTTCTTCAATGATCTTAATATCCTTAAGGATATGCTCCCTTCCATTGGTTAGACTGAATGGAGGAGGTGTGGGCCCATAACCTGTTAGAATATGATTGATGTGCTCATTTTACCATAGACAATATCACTATTGTCACCCAACCATAGGCCGAAGCCACCCTCCGAGCACCTTAACCTTGACAGAGAATCATTCAGGAAGCAAACACTAGGCTAGATATCCAAACAAAGGGTGGCGCACCTTTCTCCAAGGATAGCTCACCAAACAAGAGTTGATCAGATAGTCCAAACCATAACCAAGAGATAGTCCAAGCCAAAACGTAATCTGCTACTTGCAACAGCTGCAACAAAAACTCTCCTCCAAATTTGCGCACAACTGGCCAACTACAATGCACACAAGTGAGCTCTGCAGTTATGAGAATGCCTGCCAGAATGAAGACTTGCCTCCTGTATTTATACTAAAACTAGAAAATTGCCCGGGCCAATTTCTCATTCTCGGTGCCTATTTATTTAGTATATATTATTTCTTTCATCCGACTTCTTTTCTTGGAGGCTAATAACGTAATACAAGTTATTCTCTTGAGCCAACTTATCTTCTAGGGTTATTAGCCAACTAATTAGGGTTTCTTCTTGCTTCCCTAAATATTCTATTCTCATCAGGTTTACATGTGGAGGTAAATACCTCTCGCAACTACCATAATATCAACAGGGAGAACAGGGAAAAAGAAATTAGTAGTCAGATCAAGGGGGTTGGGTGAATTCTGAATCATGATGGAGCATTTTTGGAGAATTTTGGAGCTGAAGACTGAAGAGTCGGGTTGTCAAGCCTAAAGAGTGAACTCCTAGGTGAGTTGCACTATAACATCAAGTGTTTTTTCTTGTTTTTACTAGTAGTTTTCTTGGCAGTGAGTTCCCTTGAGTTACCAACAGAGAGATTCTCAGTTACCTATGCCATAAAGAGCCTGAAAAATGAATGGGACACTCAAGGGACTAAGAGAAATGAAGGGGTACATTCCTTGGGTCGGGCAAGTTAAGAGGAAGAGAGCTGGAGGAAATTCGGGATAGTTGTAGGAGAATATTAGTGGGTTGTGTGATATTGAGTTGTGAGTGGATTGTTAGAGGCACCCTTCTCTTGTGGATTCCAAGCCCCAACTCAGGGGTGACTTGTTGTTGAGACTTAGAACAAAAATTCTATGGTTGGGTGGAACATCCTTCCCAAGCAACTAATTGCACAAGTGTTTTAAAAGATAAGTGTTTATTTTTTTATGAGTTATTTCATGAGTTTAATTGTTGTGCTTAACTATGTGTATGTGAATGAGTTATTTACTTATGTGGATGAGTTTATTTGTTGCATTCATGATCATTTAGAATGTTGTAGATGCATGTAATTTTGGGTATTAGAATTTGGTTAAAAATGTAAATAAATCATAGTTGGTAAGCTACAGGAATTTAGTTAACATAAAAATTTTGTTTTTATGTGTATTTTCTGCAAGCAATGTCCCTCGATTAGTCTAGGGGATGTTACAATATATTTAATAATATTTCTAAGATTAATATTAATCCCCTAGGAAACTTAACATACGATGAGATTTTATTGTATATTTAGATTATTACCTAAAACATTAGGTTAAATGGAGTTTTCTTGAATTGCATTGACATTTGCTAGAAAAAATGTTGGAAGACCAACCTATAAAAGAAAATATAACTAAAAGAAACATAATTGCAAGAACCTATAGAAGCATGAAGTACTAAATCAACATACCATCCATACATATAATATGAAACATAGAGATCATCTTAACTAAATAAAGATCACTTAATGTATTCCTCCTTTTAATAACACAAGTATGAATAGGTTCCATGCTATTATTTGATGATTGACATATCCCACCCTTCCAAGTATCCTATCAGGTATATGATCTCTTCCATGGGTGTAGAATGGAGACACAAGAGAGGATTCCATGGAAATTAGGTTATTTGTTGATAGACAAATCCAATGCCCAAGGCTTCTTTGATGGGGCCAAACAAGTCCCAATTGATTTCTACAATACTAGTGGTATTCTCTTCATCTTTGATAAGCATTTTCTTAAATTTAAAGCAAACCTAGGACCTGGTACAAACAATTTAGCTCAGTCAATGGCCTTGAGATGTCTACTCAAACTTGCTACAGAAAAAGGGGTTGCACAATTACAAGTATTCGGTGACTCTTCCTTAGTTATAAATTGGATGACAGGAGAAGCTCATATTCAAAATGTCCTTTTGAAACCCTTCGTTGATCAATTAAAGGAGGTTTTTACCATGTTTGAGAATATATCTTTCTCTCATGTTTTTAGAGAACCAAATGTTGAGGCAGATGACCAGTCAAAGGAAGGCCAATAGCTTGGAATAAGGCTTGTACTACTGAAGGTATCTTTGGAAGGTGCCATGCATGTGCCAAAGCAATTTGTTTAGCTTTAGATGTTTTTATTTTGTTTATGCATAGTTATATAATAATGGCATGTAATACGAGAACTAGTATATTCCTTTACGGTGATACTATTGAAGGTATCTTTGGAATGTGTCATGCATGCGTCAAAGAAATTTTTTTAGCTTTAGATGTTTTTATTTTGTTTATGCATAGTTGTATAATAATGGCAAGTAATACAAGAACTAGTATATTCCTTTATGGTGAAGTATGATTTTGAAGTGTATTTTCTCAAAAATCTATTAGGATGAAGCTTTTTTCTGATATTTGTTTTGAAAGTCAAGAAAACATTTTGGGTCTATGTCTTCTTAAAGTTTATGGGCATCATTGAGCCCCTGTAAGATGTGAATACTTGTCGAATTTTTCTAAAAGTTCTAACTGGAATGAAAATTGTAATTTGTTTCCTTCAAATACAAGAACTATAATACACAAATCATGAATTACAAACTAATGTGATGTACAAAGTGCATTTAATGAGTATTATTCTTTAGTTTTTAAATTAGAAGGAAAGGAATTAATATGATAAGAATT
>SNQJ01S0000127.1:512663-523293 GCA_010110895.2 Picea sitchensis
GTGGGTTTCCCCATTATGGGGTTTTTCCTAGCTGGTTGTCAAAATCTGAGTGTGCACATGTGTTTTGTGATTGTTGTTCATTATTATTTTTCATTGCTAGTTGCTTAGTAATGTGTGTTTCTACTTATGATATAGTTGAATGTGGGCTAATACATATCAAAGTTCATTTAAGACAGAAATATGTGTTTACTAAGTTTTTGGCAAAAGTCATATGTGGGTTAGAGTGCTTTTGTTGTTGATTTTCTACATGGTATAAGAGCAGGTTCTCTGAGCTACAATGAGCAGTGTTATTTTGTTAGATATTTGAAGGGGGGAACTTGGTTGTGGGTTTTCTATTGGATAGTTGAAAGGAAGATGATTGCTTGCATCAGATATGAGGAATGGTTTGAAGGTATTTCCAAATACTTGCAATGGAAAGCAGGAATGTTAGTTCTTCTCATGGAGAACAAACTTTGGAGCTTTGTCAGCACTATAGTAGTTATTCCCATAGCAGACCCTATAGATTTGGATGTACATGGGGTAAAGGAAGCCAAAGCTCAGAGGATTATTTTGGATGGAGTGAAGGACCACCTTATTCCACACTTGGATGAGAAGAAGACAACTTATGAGATGTGGGAGCCACTGAAAAACTTGTATGAGGTGACGAATGAGAATGGGAATATGGCCTTTAAGGAAAAGCTATATGATACTAAGATGGATAAGGGTGAGAGTGTGGAATCCTATATTACCCAGGTATCACAGGTGAAATATGAGTTGGTTATAGTTGGGGAGGTCACCTCAGATTCAAAGTTGGTGAGGATAGCCTTGAGAGGCTTCCCCAAGGAATCGGAAGTTTTCGTGAAGTGTGTGGTGGGAACAGAACATCTTCCAGACTGGAGAAAACTATGGGATGATTTCACTCGGGAGGAGATATGAAAAGGATCTCAGAGCATTGGACAGAAGGGAGATGGAGATGATGAAGAGAATGTTACTCTTGTGACAAAGAGCAAAGGAAAGAAGTAAGGGAGTTCCAAGAAAGACATCAGAAAATTCAGATGTTTCTTCTGCAACGAGTATGGCCACCTTACATTCTGGTGTCCAGAGAGGAATAAGAAGAGGAAGGAGAATGAAGGGACATTTGCAGCGACAACAACAATAGTAGAGGACTTTGCAGACAAGTTTGATAAGGAATTCTCATTGGTCACTCTCATGTCAAGTGTCGAGAGTATTGGATTTGTGCATGACAGTAGATGTATCATTGACAGTGGAGCCTCATGTCATATGACAGGAATATGGCATATAGTCCTTAGTATCATATAGACAGGTCCATACCGGCTAGTTGAAAGTGAACAGGGAATGGCATGAGCAGTATGTAGAGTTGGAAGGGTTAGATTCTTGCTCGAGTTTGGAGAAATATTAGTGGTTGATGGAGTTTTGTTTGTTCCAGGTCTGAGCGTTAACCTGACCTCAGCGTTAGCCTTGGTAGATCTAGGATATGCGACATTTTTAAAGAGTGGATATATCTTTATCTACATATAGGGAGTGGATCCAGTCGAGCCACAATTGATTGGTGGTCATATTGATAGGTTGTACATTGTGTAAGGATAGCCTATGGTTGGAGATTCAGATTCATATGAGAAGCAGGAGGCTCATGAGACTACAGTGGGCCCAAGGATTCAGTCTTGAAATCTAAGGGAAGAGAGGGAGTCTCTTTTGAGCACCACTAGGAGGCTCAGTTTGTGTGAGTGGAAAGAAGGGCAGGGTGAGAGAGTGGATTCTCCTAGGAGATTAGGGTTCAAAGTGGTTTCCAGGAGGAGGTCTTCAGGTTCAAGTTCTTTGCAGGTTTTCAGGTTGGCTCCAAGTTCAAAGGGAGCTTCTATTGTGAACAGTGTGATGGACTTGAGGACAAGACCAAGTGATGGTGATGGCAGTGAGTACCTCCCTCGCTAAGAGGGAGTGTTATCTTTTATAGCTCAGGAATTACTCTACATGTTTTGTCTTGTATGTGAAAGTGAACTTGCATTTGCACTACTAGGCACTTGACTTTGTAATAGGAATTTTATAAAGTTGTAATAAAGTGACTATTTTATTAAAGTGACATTTTGTAAAAGTGACCTTCTAATATTTTATTAAAGTGACTTTATGTTATAAAGTGCACTTATGTCATAAACTGAAAAAATACTTTAGTAAGTATAAGTGATTTATTTTGGAGGGAATGAATCATGTCCCTTGATATCGTAAAGGCAAGATTAGATCTTGGCCATTGGATTTGGAGATGGGGAAAGTGAAAAATCATTTTCAGTTATAAGAGTAAGCCTAGGGTAGTTTGCAAGACAAGTCAAGAAAAATTTGAGAGAGAGCTAGAAGGAAAGTGTATGCAGTAGATTTGGCATGGATTCCAAGAGAATTTGGGCACAAATCCCAAGACAAATTTATGTGATAAATTGTTGAAGTGCCTAGCTAAGTGGGAGGCCATACTATACATATCCATATAGGTTGTACAACCAGAAAATAGTGCACGAAAATTGAGACAGCTTGTGGCACATTTTTTGAGGTTTTCTTGCTGCAGAAAATTCGTCAGATCTGACCGTACATCAATAAGTTGACACGAAATTCATGGTTTTGTTTCTCAACTAGTCCGTATAGGGCGTATGGATTGTGTTAGCACTCTGTAATTCACAGAGGTTGTTAAGGGCAGAATAAATTGATAGAGGTAACTTACCAAAACCACATTTGGAACTGGGATCTAGCCTTGCCAGTTTCAGAGAGGGATCTCACTGTAGGATTTAGATATGTTTGAGTTTTAGATATTAGGCTAGTTAAAATAATCTAAATTTGTTGTTTTTTTTATAAATATTGGTTGAAGTATTGAATTTAAACATCCATTGGGCTATGGGGTCTGTGTTAAAGATTAAGATCAGATACAATTTTTATAAGATTTCTTCACATGGCGAGATAGTGAAAATGTTGGATCTCTTAGGATTAAATGTGATGGATAGATAGAACAGGGGAGAGAGTCAACCAAGCAAAAAATAAATTAATAATTTCTTCACTTTAATATCAGATGAATAACATGTAGATCGCTGAAAGACCAAAAACAGAGTGCACGAGACAAATTATGTTCATTAACTTCCTTTAAACGATTAGAAACAGAAAACAAAATGATTACAGAGTAAGATAAACATCAACAGAGCAAGATAAACATCACCAACATCCAAACACAAGAATCCTGTGAATATCCTTTTTATTATTGGTCGATCTTTTCAAAAAGATTGCAAAGATATATCCTTGGGCACAAAAATAAACCCTCAATACTTCTATGTGAGAAGTATTTATACAACAATTAAATATGATCATGTCATTAATGACTAGGATATGGTGGAGTAAAAATCTAACTAACCAGATTACAAGTTACAAAATAATAGGATTGTTGATGATCTGTTCGAATCCTTGGTGTTGATTATGTGGGAAGTAGTTGGTGATTCATTAACTTGACTTTGATTGTCTTCCTTCTAACTTGGAAATCCACATCATCTCTACTCGAGTAAAGCAGATAGGTATTCCCATCTCTTTTGACTAGGGATGGAAACCTTGAGTAACCTTCTGTATGTCTCATCCATTTTGGAAAAGGTATGCTTTGTGATGAAGATGTATTTTGTCTCATGTTGGATGCTTAGGTCCAATTGTAGAGTTTCCAAGAAATCCTTGCTAGTTATGCTCCCTTATATGCCTGCAAATTTAGAACCATATTTCGCTTCTGTGAGGATCTTATGTTTTTAGTCTGACAGAGTAATAATCTTATCATTTATCACAAGTAAACCTAGAAGACCCTTCTTGTGCATTGAATCAACATTGTTGAAAAACCTCTGCACTCCAATGTCCATTGTCTGGGCTTTCTCCTCCAATTGCAGCATCAATCCTTTCTTGGTCAAAATCTTATTGACCTCAAGGATTGTCTTTGTCCTGTCTTCAATTTCCAATGCCTCCAACTCTTCTTTGGTCTTGGAGTTCAAGAACTTGATGATTTCAGTGGCCTATGTAGGCCTCTCTCCCAATTCTTCCCTCATCTTGTCAATGGATTGTATGGCTCTTTGTACCAATTCATCCTGCTCAAACACAATTTGTATGAGTGGCCAAATCTCTATCATTGACTTGCTAATGTCCATCCAGATATTCTACTTGGCTTCTGATAGTGTCTTGGACATAATTGTTTCTTTCTGCAACTTCTGTAATTCCTGAGTGAGCCTTTGTGATTTATGCATATATGTGTTGTAACTAGATTGGAACATAGACTTCAGTTTCTTGAAGTTATTAATATCTTCTTGCAATCTTCTGATTTCTTCTCCTTGCGGGGTCATATCCTCCATTGACTTCGCCAATTTCTCAAATGCATATAGTGTTGTCACTGGAATAGATGATGGAAGTTTTGTTGTTGTGGCTGATGGTGTACTGACTCCTATGAGAGGAACTGCATTCAGTGGGATGGCAACCATTGGCACACTATGTTCCTTCTCTTTAACTAACTTATCCAGCTCAGCCTCCATCTCCTTAATATGTGCATTCTGCTCCATAATCAGTTTCAGCATCTCCTTTTTGTGGCCTTCACTCTCAGCCATTTCCTTTGCTTGTGAATATTCAGTGGCTGGGAGTTTCAGTTGTTTCCTCAAGGATGTTATGTCAGCATTTTTCTTCTTTAGTAGTTCCTTAGCTGATTTAACATTGGGTGGATCATATCCAATTTTCAGTACTAGTTCCTCAAGAGATTTGATCTTATTATCCTTGGTTAGAGAAGATATATTTTCCATCTTTAACTGAGACTGGACATTGTTTAAAGAGACCTGCAATTTTGCAGCAGTCATTGAAGTGTTTGCCAAGGTGGAGAAAATCATCTCCCAGTTTTCCTATGCATATCCATTTGATCAGTTGGATGCACCTCTTTTACATCAAATTCAAATGTTTCCCTCTTGTAATCAGAAATTTTCTTGGGATGAGGAACATGTTCCTGCAAGAAATCAATGTGCATCCTTTCCTAATTAGTGTCGAATGTGGATAGTAACATGTGACGTGTTTTTTATGTCTGCTTCTAGAACTGTGCATAGGTGTTGTTAGTTAGCATCTCGTTCTTTTGTTTGATCAAGTTGTACTTCTCAAATATATTAAGTCCCACAAGTTCCTGTGAGGACTTAGCTAACAGTGTGATGTATTCTTGTTTCTTAGATGAGGAAGTAGACACCATATGTTGATTGCCTGATAAAACTGATGATTGTTGTCCCTCCATAATTATGGTGGACTGAGTTTCGTCTTATCTAGACCTATCAGGTGTATGGCTAGTCTTGGTCATTTTCCTGTAGATTTGGAAATATTCTGTTGAGACTTATGTGATTGAAGGAGAGACTTATTTCCTGACTCTCTTCTCTGCTTGTACCTGTGGGGTGATGGTACGTGAGATGATGGAAGGTGAAGGTTTTTGTTCTGTATCTAGCAAAGTATTTTCCTGCCACTCTGTCTTATTCATGAACTTTTCAATTTCAATCTTGGGCACATGAGCATAGGGAGAAATCTTGTTTTTAAGCCTAGTTTCTACAATAATTCCATAGGGGTCATAGTGCCATGGGAAACTTAGATTGAAATTAATTTATTTTAGAAGACTATTGGCTTCTTCCCCTGCAGCTCTGTTGTTGCAAATGAAAGAACCTATCTGACCCTTGATCATGAGTTGTTGCTTCTTCTTGAATGCCACAAAGTGAATATCATCATAATTGATCATATGTCTGATGTATTCTAAGGAAAATATTCTAAAGAGAAGGTATTTAGGCATCTAATAGGGAGGTAACTCACACCCATAGACCCTAATTTATGTATGGTTCTGGTAAAGGTACCAGTCCCATGTTTTAGCTAAGTCTGGTAGGTGCAGTACCCTCTAGACTTCCTCATTTATTCTTGGTTATGTCATACTATTGAGCATGCATACCACTGGATGGAAAAACTAGTCAATGAAATGTTTGAAGTTAAAATCAGATGAGTTCTTCCTCACCATTGATGTCCAATAGCTCACATGTTGAGGATTACCATCATGATCCAACTTCTGGAGGGAGAAGGAGAATTTGTCTGCTTGGAAGAAGAGGAACAGGTACACCAATATTGAAGAATACCTAAACATACCTTCTATGGAAAACTTGAAAAGTTTTTCATGGATGTTGTCAGCCAGAAACTGGTTGTAGTCAAACTGTGTAGTAGCATTTTCCTCAGTGGAGAAAATGGATAGAAAACCCAGAATTGGTTCATCTACCCATTCATCGGAATAGTATCCTAGCATGCAACATAGAGATGAGATGATCTAGTTGCCTTTAACTAAGAAGATGGAAGAATGATAGCAGGGGATATTGGGTAATTGAGCATTTTTCATGAAGGTTCCAAATATTTGGGCCTCTCTATGGGAAAGAACAATTTAGTAGAGCTTAGTCAAAGAAGATTTCAATGGAAGGAGAAGAATCACATTTTGGGTATACTTGATTATTTGATTTTATCGTTCGGAGGTGATGAGTGAGCAGTTTCACCCGAATGAAGATCAATAATGGCCCTTTTGGCCGAGGAAGGTGAAATGAGCTTGCATTTCGGAGAAAATTCCATGGAAATGGTATGTGCAGAAAAAGCAGAATCTGATTAGGAGATTGGACTCCAGGCTAATCTACCTTTCTGGTCCGGGAATGTATCTCGAGCGAAGTGCTTAATTCAAGACCGAATTCACGCTGATCTACATAGTGGAATAGTATTTATACATTAATTTATGTGATCCGTGGGGAGGGTGCATATTATTACTGTGCAGTGACTTTAGACTAGGCATATAATCGCAGATCTACAAATGGAAAGATTAGCGAGTATGTGATTACGAGGGTTTAATTTGTGATGATGGTACGGTTGGTGTTGTTTATCTTGAAACAAGAAATGAGTAAGCGTCGTATGCGGATTGGTGGAAGCAGTCACAGGGATGGAAAAAGAGCGGAGTTAATTGGTGTTTGGAGTTATGTCCGTTATGGAGTGGATGATAGAGATGGATGGGTAAAGGTCTGGCCGATGGAATTTATTGTGGTGGATGGAGGTGACATGAAGGCTATTGAATGGCCAACGGATGGACAGGATGTGACCTGCGACAGGTGAGTGGAGTGTGAAGTGTAGGCATGGTAGTGGAGTGCGGAGGTGGTGGTGGAGTATTGATGAAATTTCGGTTTGGCCGGTTTTACCGGATGGGGAGTGGGGCAATAGCGGAATGAGTGAAGAGGGAGTCAGTTGGCATGGAAGCTAACCTTATGAGGGGCCAGATGCTTGGCTCCTGGCGGACCCCGGTAAAGGAAGAAGGTTTGGGAGGTGCGGTATTCATTGTTGACCATAGATGCGGCGATGTTTTGATCCGTCGATGATATTAGTCGCCTTTTATACAGCACTAAGGTGTCACATCAGAATGTAGACTTAGGATAAAACATGTTGTGGGTCTTTCAAGATTCCCTTTCTTTATTTTGTCACCAAGGTTGGTACATGTATTGCAACTCAAATCAAAGGCATTTAATCAGCTTTTAACAAGCTTTTGTTGAAACAAAACATACTAACCTATCCTCCAAAGGCTAAATTTCCTAACATTAGCCAGTTAATTTGTTGGAGTTAGCACCGAATTATTTCAACCTGGGCATTGGCTAAACTTAGGTGTTTATTAAAATTTGTTCATTATCCTATCTAATTAGGCTAAGATTAAATTGTTTATTAATTTATTCACTATCCTATCTGCATAAATTTAAAGGAATTGATCATGGTTAGACAACATGAATCAAAATTAGAATTCTATTCCATGGGGACATCTTTTCTCTTTTTATACCCTCTTGCGTTTCTCTGCTTTTCTTTTTCTATTATTTTTCTATTATTTTTACATTCTTTTCTATTCTTTTTCTTTTATTCTTTTCTTTCTTTTTCTTTTTCTTTTCTTTTCTTTCTTCTTCTTTTCTTTATTTTCTTTCTTTCTTTCTTTCTTTCTTTTGTGATCATTTAGAATAAAATATTATTTACAACAAAAGTACAACTAGAGGGAAGGGAGATTCTAATCACGAGTTGATTTCTATGAAACATAGGGTTATAGCGGTGGCTCCACTTGGAGATGGTTCTCTCCTTATGAGGTGCCAAGAACTAGCTACCTGTTGCCTTGAAACTTCTTCTCAGTTAGCTAACCATGGCTTGATTTACTTTATTTCTGTGTAAATATGGTGGTCAGATTGATTGAGCAGGGCCTTCTCTTGGAGCTTCAACCATCTGAAAAAATCACCTCACACATGAGCATAAAATAAAATGGTTTGTACAATGGGATGAGTGACTAAGATATTCATTCTGGTGGAACATAATGTTTGAGCATCCTTCCATTGATAGGTCCTCCTAGCAGATCTTCTCCATCTCGGTCTTTGAGTAAGAATCCATTGTTTCCTCTGTAAGCAAGAATGATGAAGGGGCCTTTCCACAAATTGTCAAACTTTACATGCTTTCCCTTGTCCTCATTTCTTGAATCCCACTTCAATACTATATCGCAGCCCAATTTGAAATCATCCTTGGTTCTTAAATGTAAAATTTTCTTGATGCTCTCACGATTACTTAGATACGGTTACTTACACCTCCTCTGCGAATTTGTTGAAGTTAAGATCATGATTGATCCTTCTTTGGATTTCGTTTGGTTCTACTTGTACTTCTTGTAACATCTTCATAACAAGAACGCAAGATTAGAGAGAAGACATCATCCATTTCCATATACCAAATAGTATGGGGACATACCAATTGAAATCATCCTCCTTGGTTCTTCTGTCATAAATTTTCTTGATGCTCTCCTGAATTACTTGGGTCTGGTTATACACCTCCTCTCTGGACTGTTGAAGTTAGATCATATGATTGATCCTCCTTTGGATGTCATTAGGATCTACGTGTACTTCTTGTAACATCTTCATAACAAGAACACCCAAAGAGGTGGGGAAAACATCATCATTTCCATATACCAAATAGTATGGGGACATACCAATTGATCTTTTTGTTGTCATCCTGTCAGCCCAAAGTGCATGAACCAACTTATTGTGCCAATATTTCTTATTTTCCTGCAGCATCTTCTTTATGATATTTACCAAACTTTTATTAGAGGACTCTGCCAATCCATTACCCTGAGGGTAATAGGCTATAGAGCACCCTAAAGTGATCTGATACTTACTGCAACATTCTATCAACTTTTTTGATCTGAAAGTTGTTGAATTATTAGTGATAATCTTCCTGGGGCATCCAAAGCGAGAGAGAATGTTATTTTCCAAGAATTTTAAAATCACAACATCTGTGGCTTTCCTAGAGGGTACAGCTTCAATCCACTTTGTGAAGTAGTCTGCAGCTGTGAGGATCCACTTATGTTGGCCTGGTGAGGGAGGGTGAATCTCACCAATAAAGTCCAAACCCCATTGTTGGAATGGAGCTTCAACCGAAATAGGTTTCAAAGGTAAAGGCAAAAGTTTCCTTTTGCCTTCAAAGAACTGGCACTTGTGACAAGAGGTTACTTTTTTATGGACATCTGTAAACAAGGTGGGCCGGTAAAAACTAGCTCTAAGGATCTTGTTAGTAGTAGTATTCCAACTTAAATGCCCTCCACAATATCATTCATGGAACTTTTGCAATGCTTTGTCAGCTTCATCTTTCAATAAACAATTAAGTAAAATGCCTCCATCATCTTTCCAGTAAAGATTTCCATTCATAGTGAAATATTTCAAAGCTTTAAGTTTTAAGAATATATCTTTAGTCTTTGTCAGACCATGAGGATCTTGTAAATTATGCAAGACAAAGATAAGGTCTGCATACGATGGAGAATTTGAGAATACCTCTTTGACATGTGGAGTTGCCTGCTCTCCCTGTTCATCAATTGCAGCTAAAAAGTTTATATCTAAAGCATGAAAATTTGATTCAACCATCAATTTGGCTAAACCTTGACCCTTGATTAGTTTGATTGGTTTGATTTCTATATCATATTCGAGGATCACAGCAATCCATTTCCATCTTCTACCATCTAGGTTATCTTGAGTCAGAATATCCTTCACCATTGCATTAGGAACATAAGCAATGATATGAGAATGAAGAATGTAAACTCTAAAATCTTTCATTGCTTTTACCAAGGCAAAAGCCTATTTCTCCATTATATTGTAGTTCAGTGCATCATCTCTCAAATATTTGCTGAAAAATGTTATGAGTTGTTCATGACCTTCATTTTTTTTCTGCAAGAGGATCGTTGCAATGGTGTGTTCAGAAGCAAAAGAGAATAAGTAGAAATCTTTAGTATAATCGGGACTGATTAATACAGTAGCTTGTGTAAATTCCAGCTTCACTTGATCGAAAGATTGTTTAGCTTCTGTGTTCCACTTTATTTTGGTGTCTTTTTTAAGCATGTTTGTAATGTTTCTAAGGAGTTGTGCTAAATTAGGAATGAATCTCTTGAGAAAGTTTATTTTTAATATGAAGGATTGTAATTCCTTAATGTTTCTAGGATGGTATAACTTCTGGAAGGCTTCTATTCTAATAGGGTCTATCTTGATTCCATCTTTCAATATAATGTGTCCTAGCAATTTTCCCTCTTCTAACCCAAACAGATTCTTCT
>SNQJ01S0000127.1:523303-534373 GCA_010110895.2 Picea sitchensis
ACAGGTATTTAGGCATCTTATAGGGAGGTAACTCACACCCATAGACCATGATTTATGTATGGTTCTGGTAAAGGTACCAATCCCCTATTTTAGCTAAGTCTGACAGGTGCAGTATCCTCTTGACTTCCTTGTTTATTCTTGGTTTTGTCCTATTGTTGAGCATGCATACCAATGGATGGAAAAAATGGTCAATGAACTATTTGAAGTTAAAATCAGATGAGCTCTTCCTCACCACTGATGTCGAAGAGGTCACAGGTTTAGGATTACCATCTTGATCCAACTTCTAGAGGGAGAAGGAGAATTTGTCTGCTTGGAATAAGAGGAACAGGTACACCAATATTGAAGAATACTTGAGCATACCTTCTGTGGAAAACTTGAAAAGTTGTTCATGGATGTTGTCAGCCAGAAATTGGTTGTAGTCAAATTGTGTAGTAGCCTTTTGCTCAATGGAGAAAATGGATAGAAATCCTATAATGGGTTCATCTACCCATTCATCGGAATAGTATCCTAGCAGGAAACATAAGGATGAGATGATCTGGTTGCATTTGACTGAGAAGATGGAAGAATGATATGGGGGATTATTCTTGGTTAATTGAGCGTTTTCAAGTAGGAAGATTTTAAATATTTGAGCTCTCTGCTAGAAAAACAGTTTATGGTAGAGCTCGGTCAAGATTTCAATGGAGAAGGGGGAGGTGGAATCATTTCTGAGTATATGCAGTATTTGATTTATCGTTTCAGGGGTGATGGTAAACAGAGTTTCACCAAATGAAGAGACAATGGCCCTTTGGCCGGGAAGGTAGTAAGCTTGGCATTTCAGGGAAAATCCGGGGAAATGGTATGTCTAGGGAAATGGTTACAGTGGGAGATTGGACTCTCAGAGCCCGATCTCGTCGCTCTGGTCCAAGAATGTATCTCTGAGCGAGAAGTGTAATTCGAAGAAGTCAAATTCACACTTCGACTCTGCAATTAGATAGTCTTTATCAGCCAAGGGTATGCGACCCAGGTCGACAGGAGGAGCCAGGAAAGGATTTTCTTCTGTTTTGGCGGCTTTAGACTTGGGCACCATAGTCACATGAAGATCTGCAAATGGAAAAGGTGTAGTCTATGATTACCAAGTTTAATGGTTCTTGATGACAGTGTAGTTGGTGGTGTTTAGCTTGAAAATGGGAAACTGTGGCATCGACTGTGTCTGGATCGGTGAACAGTGCAAGGATGGCAAAAGAACAGAGTTAAATGGTGTTTGGAGGTGTCCATTATGGAGCGGATGATGAGTTGGATGGGTAATGGTCATGGTCGACGGCATTGATTTTCTAATGGGTGGATGGAGGTGACATGGAGGCTATTGAATGGCCAATGGATGGATAGGATGTGACGTGCAACAGGTGAGTGGAGTCGGACGTGTAGGCAGGGTAGTGAAGTGTGGCGACGAAGTGTGGTGGTAGTATTGATGAGTGGTTTGGCAATTTACTTGGAGGGGGGGGTAGGTGGTAAGCGGTAATGGGTGAGGGGGGTCTGAGTTAACATGAATCCCACTTGTTATGAGGAGCTCGCGCTTGGAAAACCACCAACTCAGACCCCCCCCCACCGTTAAAGACAGAAAGGTCAAGGGGGTCCAATATTCATTGTTGACCGTAGATCTAAGCGTGCTTTGATCGGTCATTGAGATTAGTGCGCCTTTTAGCCACAACACGCCCAAGGTGTCACATCTCGATAGACTTAGGTTAAAAACATGTTGTGGGTCTTTCAATCTTCCCTTTCTTTATTGTGTCACCAAGGGGTCATAAATACATCATTTTAACTCAAATCAAAAGCATTTAATCAACTTTTAACAAGATTTTGTTGAAACAAAACATACTACCCTATCTCCTAATCTAAGTACCTAGAACATTAACCCAGATTAAATTGTTGAGTTAAAAATTATTCTAACGTAATACATTTCGCCAAGCTTAGACTGTTTATCCAAATTTATTCATTATCCTATCTAATTATGCTAAGATTAAACTGTTTAGCCTAATTTACTCACTATCCTATCTGTATAAATTTAAAGGGATTGATCATGGTTAGACAGTATGAATCAAGACAAATTCTATTCCATGGGGTTTCATCTTTTCTCTTTTTATACCCTCTTTTTGTTCTTTTCTATTTTTTACTCTTTTCTTTTATTTTTCTTTATTCTTTTCTATTCTTTTTATTTTTCTTTTCTTTCTTTTTCTTTTCTTTTCTTTTATTTTCTTTCTTTATTTTCTTTTCTTTTGTAAATCATTTGCAAAATAAAATATTATTTACAACAAAAATACAACTAGAGGAAGAGATTATAATCAGCAGGTGATTTCTATGAAACATGGGGTTATAACAGACTGTGGCATGGTTTTCAAGGCAGAAATTGGGGATTGTTGTGGGTGTTTGCAAGTGAGTTTAACTTGTGTTTCTCTTGTTGCCAAATGTATTATTGTTGTAGATTTTGTACTTCCTAGAGATGATAATAAATTTATTTTGGTGGGTTTCCTCGTTCTATGGTTTTCCCTGGCTAGTTGCCAAAATATAAGTGTTCACATGTGTTTTCTGATTATTGTTCATTGTTATTTTTTGTTGCTAGTTGCTTAGTAATGTGTGTTTCTTCTTATGATATAGATGAATGTGGGTTAATACATATAAGAGTTATTTTAAGACAGAAATATGTGTTTACTAAGTGTTCGAAAAAAGTCTTATGTGGGTTAGAGTGCTTTTGTTGCTGATTTTCTACACATTTTGGGCTATGTTGAGCACTTAACACACCCTAAAAGATTTTGAAAATTTATTTATTTTGGGTACCACTTATCATTTTCTGATTCAGATTCAGTATTGTGGGATGGATGAATTTATGTGTCCAGTATTGTCATCGTTTATTCTTTTTTGGCTTAAATTTATTGAACAAATTGAACTTTTCTCTAAGTAAACTTGGTATTTTAACCAAGTATTACGCAGCTAAATTTGAGCCACGCGCCTATTATCGACATTGGCGCAATTCGAGCAATAAAATGACCACGTAACAATGATAATCGTTGATCGTCGATGTATCATCAACATCGGTAAAATGGAAGAAAGGATGTGTCAATCATTGATTGTGTCATGCGAAGAACTATTCTAAAAAAATCGTTGATACACCATCGGCATCGGCAAAATACGAAAGGAAAACCATTAAAATAGACCATAATGAACCTTTGATCATCGATTGTCGATACATTTTTTAGATTCAGTGAAATTTGAAAGAACGAAACTGTGAAATAGTAACCATCAGCAAATCACTGATCATCGATCGCCAATACATTATCGACGTCGGTAGGATAGGATGTTGTATTCAAGGTTGTGTTTCTAAATAAAATCACCAATGTCGATAAAAGGGTGTTTCTCACGTAGAGGTCAAAATCAAGAGGCATGTGTCTTTGCCACATAAGTAGTCTGTACGACTCAATATTTTCCCCGTGTCATGTCTATATGTCCATGTCAGCATTTCCACATCAGCATTGTATGGTGTTTTTGGTCGGCGTCGGAAATTTTTCCTAGATGCACCAATGAAACAATGACAAAGTCGACCCACCAATGTCAATACACTCATTTACTATAGGTTGATCTCTAGAATATCGATCTCCTCGTCTTAGTTCGAACTTTCACCCACCAATACCAACAACCCCAGTTGATCTGCGATGCACCATATATCCCCGATACCAATTATGCTAGTAAATGGAAAGGGCTTGGTAATTTGATGGGACACCCTAGCTGAAGTAAGACAGATTTCTGCTTTTTGGTAGACAAATTTAATTTTCGCGCAACCTACACCACAATCTCGCACGCCAACCAACCATTGGAATTTGAATTCGTCGATGAACTATGAAAACTTGCTCCTGCATCGCCAACCTGAATTGCATTGAATACTAAGCATGGTTCAAATTCTATAATAGATTGCAGATATCACATTTACACTCCCAAATTTAAGACTTGATGCGACAAGGTAAGTATTATTTCTATTTAAATTAACAAGGTCATACACAAACATGGTATTATGTTCACAAATCGCTTATTCCTGGAAGCAGACAAAGAAATGAGAGAAAGCGTCAAGGAGGTTACAGCCCTGACTTTGATTATCAGTAAAACCATGTTAATCTCTTGCGAGGAACAGGTAAACATTGTCTTTATCAGTTCTACCCTCATAAATCTGTCAATAACACTTGTCATGGTTGGCTGGAAGCTCACTATAAACTTTCTTTTTCGCATGAAAAATGCCTTTAAGAAATCCAATGACCAAGGGCTCACCAAGAACACCCATAAGGAAGGAAGTCAAGGTCGGTGAAGGATCATCATCAAGCGTTGCAAGGGATCTTGATTCTGCCTCAAAAGTGGAACTAGTTATCCGCACATATACCAAAAAGGAGTTTGCCCGGCCTCCAACATTCGACGGCACAGAGGAAAGCACTAGATCTGAAGTGGTTTTCTCGTATTGGGGAGATCCATTTAACAGGATCAACCAAGAATATTACTTGGATTTTATACCACATAGTGACCCAAACGTCGAGATGTTGGATGACCAAGTATTCCCAAACATCCGGTGATCATTCCTACATATGGTGGCATGTTGAACCCCGGTTTTCCCTGCATCGAAACCCTAGGATGGATAATTGATCACGCACATGAAATCAAATGCATAGTCAATAATGAAAATGGTGAATGTGTTTGCATTTTTCTTCCAACAGAGGTCCAAAAATAATACAAGATCAGAGACCCAGAGGAAAGACTAAATACAGAGTTTGTGGTCAAATTTTATGAGTTCCATGACACTAGTAGGTTAATGGCCTCAAGGTGGAAAAAAGACAAGAAATTCACGAATAGGAGCAATGAATGGTACAGTACGGTAAACCTCAAAGAGTTGTATATTTATCTAATGGCTTTGATCTGCCAATTACATGGGGAAAAATATTGCTCCAAGTTTTCTGAAGCATGGATGCCCTTGGCATATACTGTGGTAATCTCTGGGAGTAGCTTCAAATAGGGAGCCATCATTTCCAAATAGTTAAGTACTAACATCTTGCAGGCCCAGACACCAAAGGACGAAGAAATGCCATATTTTCACATGGCGTCATACCTATTCAACGTGATCTGGGCAAGGAATATTTTTGCAGGCATGAATCTGAGCTAGAATGTTGTTGAGTTACCCGTGCATGTTTATTTCATAATTCTGAGGGAGAATAGGTACAAGAGATTTGATTTCCTGATATGCGATGAGTTCATAGCCCAATTACATTTCATTATATTTATAAAATAATGCCCAAGGCTTACAACGGCACCCAAAAATATGGTTTCAAACGTAGGCCACTGGTATTTTGAAGAAACCGGCACTTGTATCAGAGTGTTCAGGGCTATTGGCGTGCCACACTTACTCCCCATTCATGTCCCGAACCAGCTCATCATGGGAGAAATTTGTTACTAGACCATTCTGCAAGGCTATAATGCCACTTTGGTGAAGGACAAAAAGAGAGATTCCATACCCTATGGCTTTCATACAGGGTTTTACATGGAAAAAGACACTACACATGTGAAAAAAGAGGGGTCGATCCAGCTCAACTATCAATTCCCCACGGGCCAATTTTGCAAGCATGATCCAAAAGGCCTCGTACTTCAACACGCGTCGTAGGTGTCATCATGTTGGCCATATGCTCATGACAACTTCAAAGATGATATTTTCATCGAGGGCACCCAGGATTGGGAGGAGGTGCTCCATAGAAAGGTTAACCCCAACATGACCAAATTCAAAGCAATGTCTATGGATGAGCATATTGAAACGATAGAACAGACAGCTCAAGAAGCCCTCGGGGTAAGAGAAGAAAACAGAGCAATAGAAGCAGCAGAGGCACAGAGGAGGGGAATCTTGTTACTAGAATAAGCCCAAATAGATATACAAAGGATAGAAGAATATCCCCCACTTAACCCTCTGATATAACCCTTGAGGATTACCCCGACTAACACAAGCAATCATGGAGAAGAGATAAATGGCTCAGAAACAATTCCACCAGAGGAAACCATCGATCAAGAAAACCTCAAGACTATGTCACCATAGACAGGATCATTGGTGACTACTACAGATCAGTGAAGGATAACAATATCATCAAGTAGGATGGGTGTTCCTAATTTCCTCATAGACTTGATTGCCATATATGACGATGAGGAAGGTTTGGAAGCCTCACGCATCACCCCGATACCAATCACACAAGAGGAGGACCCTGAGGAAGCATCTACTCCATCTTTGGATGTTTTGATCCTGAAACCTCAGGAAGTTGACCATGAGGCTAGGGGCACTCTGGACATATATTTCCTCAATAAATTGGGAATACAACCTCAGAATGGTAGCTTTAAGGATGGCTTGGGTATTGGTCAACAAGAAGGAACTGAACTCCTAGCTAATATTTATTCTTTGACTATCTCCCGGGCTAGGACAAAGACTCCACCAGCCAATGAGGACCAACGGGAGGCCAAGTCACCTAAGCATAAAAAAACCTCCCCTACTAAGGAATCACAACAATTGGTCATAGAACATCTATATACGGCAGGAAGCCTAGGCAACACTTTGACCCGGGGAGATCAACAGATTCTTGAACTAGTAGATGAAATCATCGATATACAGGTGATTGTTTATGATAGAAAAAGGAAAGTTGTGATGAGAAGAAAAACCAAGAAAAGGAGGCTAACGCTTGATAGCACACTTCTCATCACCACGGAGGAGATGTTGCTCGACACAGAAATGATAATATGACTGGGATAATCGGATCAGGGATGGCCATAAACAATGCCACGCTAGACAGAGAAAAAAGGGAAGAAAAGGAATTAGCCTCCATGAAGAAATATTTGTACCATCTGCGCCATCAAGCGGAGTATTACCATAATTCAACACAGGCAATAGTACTCCTGAAGAGTGAGTTCCGAGAAACGTATGTGCAATTCACAAGTGAAAGAAATCTCTTTGTCGCTTGCATAGCTGATTTTCAAGAAGATACCCTCATGGGGATAGAAACCTGTAAAGATGTGTAAATATGGTATGAAAAGGCACATCAGATCTCGGATTGGATCAATTACATCAACGAAGTATAGAAATTCTGAGCCACAGAAGAGCATGGCATCCAAGTATTGATGGATAGAAGCATCTTCTGAATCAAGAAAGCAGGTGAATACTGGGTAAGTATGGTCCAGGAACCTCAGCGGAAGATACAGGAAATGTAGGAAGACTGCGAGAAAAGTTGGGAGAAAATCAATCGGGAGATAAAAAAACATTGACCTACCAGAGTTTGGCCCACTAGAGGATTTCACCGATTTGCATGACATTTTCAAACGACATACAGAGCAAGACTTGGCATGGGAAGTAGAGATTTCATAGGTTTCAAGCATGACCCCAGGTCAAGGGAATAAATTCATGGAACACCCGATCAAATCTCTCACAATCCTACAATGCTTAAGTGTCAAGCTAATTAGGTATAAAGAATAGGTAATAGATATAAAGGAGGTTCTCTCCGCCCTAATGGATCAGCACATATTTCCATATGAAAATACATGCAAAGATCTCTTCTTCAAGTGGTCAAAGTATGAGAAGAAAAATCCACTTCAGTAAAACCACTAGATGAGCAAAAGAGAATAGATAGATACAATCCACCACGTGGCATTTTATTAACTTAACACAACTTTAGTAGCTATTTTTAGTTTAGTTATTTTTTGTTATAAATAAGGGTATCGACTTGGGCCAAAGGGTTGATGGTTTTGGAGAGAAAGAATTTTTTCTGGAATTTTGTAAGAGAACTATTTATTTGCAAGTTATTTTAATTAAGAAGTTATGTTTAGAACCAAAGACACTTCTTCCATATAAGGCGTGAATGTAATTGGACCAAAGGGGATTATCTCTCTCTTTGGATTCAATATTTGTTNTGGAATTTTGTAAGAGAACTATTTATTTGCAAGTTATTTTAATTAAGAAGTTATGTTTAGAACCAAAGACACTTCTTCCATATAAGGCGTGAATGTAATTGGACCAAAGGGGATTATCTCTCTCTTTGGATTCAATATTTGTTGTTGTATTGAGTAAGGGTTGTTGTACCTGTTATTTAAAGTTATCTTATAATTTTGTGACAGATCTTTTATTCTAGTTGATGAATAAAAGTCGGTTGTGTTAACATGTGATTGATAATAGAGCATTGAAAATTACTTTTCTTGCACTAGTTTCCTGTCACGTGTATGTTTTTTTTTCTGTAATTGTTATCTCGGACAATGTTGAATGTCCAGTAATCAAAATGGTATTAATGATGGTTTGAAGTATTTTATATCTTCTTCGTCTACATGTTAAGGTATAAAAGGTTATCCTAAAACCTAGCCTTCTCCCAACACACAATTTAACTTCCCTATGCCATTTAGATTAAGCTCTATCTTTATTTTTTATAAATATTAAAAAAATAACCAAAAAGAGAATTGCCCGGTCTGAGGAAAGGTTTCACAGAAAATACATCTCTTTCAATCATAATTAAATCCCATCGATAATTCCATCCAGATCATGAATCTGGAGAACCTTACCACTCATCAAACACTTACGAATATAATTGGTCCTCTTAAGTGGGTTTGGTTCATGTTGTTGAGTTAAAGGGACCTCGTACCCCTCAAAAGAATTGGTTCTATAAGGAGGGCCTTAACGAATGCATGGCTAACAATATTTCTGATAAAATATTTTGCATAGCCTATAGATTCAGAACAACCCACATGCATGGATAGTCACTCTCAAAATAGCCCACATATAGAGAGTACTCTCGATATGAGTAACTCACCTAAACATGAAGAGAAAGAACACATGTACCCTGAAATACCTTATGCTCTTCCCCATGAAGAGTTAAATAAGTTCAGGAGAATGACCAGAGCTTACACTCGACAGATCGGAGCATTACATTTAGCTCCTTTACTTCCTCGAAGAAAAAAAATAAGCAAACCAATTGTTGACACCCCTGATCAGGTAATTGTTCACACGGTAGAATATCATATAGATTTTTCCCTAACGAATATCGAACAATCCCTTAATCTGATACCTGAAACACCAGCTGGTAACTACTCTGAACCTGACGATTTTGAATTTGAAGAGGAAGGGTCTAACTCAGATCACTCAAGTTTCAAATTAGAACACATGGAGGATAATAACGGTAACAATGGAGAAGGAGGAAATCAACCTCAAGAAAATCAACCATGGTTGGCCAGAGATTCTTTGGAAATCCCAGGACGGGTGCATAACCTACCCAAACATCCGGAAAAATTACTTCCTAAATTTGACCCCAAAACATCCAGAATACCTGAGGACCATATTAAAAATTTCATATTGGCTATAAGATTGATGAATGTGCAACACAAAGATGTAGTGTGCAGAATTTTTCCTTACACCTTTGAAAATTCATCCTCGACTTGGTATTTTAACCTACCATTTGGTTGCATAACTAGCTGGACAAAGTTTCAAAAGGATTTCTTGGACAAATTTGTTGAAGAAATTACCACAGGAGATTTAACGGTTGAACTGTTCACCACCACTATGATTTCAAAAGAAAAAGTTAAAGATTTCAACCAAAGATTCACCACCATTTTGAACAAATTCCAACCTGAAGCTAAACCTACCTAGGATTTGCAAAATGAAGTATACGTCAATGCTCTCCCAGTTTTTATTTCCATGTTTGTAAAAAGGGCTACCAAACATAGCCTAGCCGAAAATTTCCAAGAAGCTAAAATGGTTGAATTCCAAATGAAAGGATGCAAAGAAGTTCAGATCTCACTAATAAAAAAATTAAACCCAACCTCTACCTAAGAGAGTAATTTTGTTAACAGGACCCCCGGGAAAAAAAATATAACCAGGTCCTGATAAAGAAGGAGGATATCTAGAAAACCTGTAGCGAATGATCAAAAAAATATCCAACGAGATCGTATATATGAAAAGGAGTCTTGAGGAGGGAAACCAAAATCAAATACCTTATAAACCCTTTTTCAAAATAAACCCACCCTTAAAATCTATACAACCTCCCCCATCTAACCTAAACATTGATTTAGGGAACGTGGCATCTGACTCCTTATGCACGTACCATCAAAAAAATCATTCAAAAAGATACTTCCCCCGATGAGTGCATGCTATGAATATAATGGCTAATTGATTCCTCAATGAATGCTCTCTAACCAAACAACCCAGTAGATCGGCAATAAATGCCATCGATCAAGAAAGTCAAGAGCCACTGGAAGAGATAGCCATGTTGTTATGGGATTCCAACCACCTGATGCCTTTAAATGACGTCGTTGAAGTGCAGGTACCTCCTGCTAAAGTTCTAGTTGTGAAGATGTGGGGTAGAAGTCAACATGTCCAAAGTAATCCCACCACTACTCAATATCTATAGGGAAACCAGCGACCGATCACCCCAAACTGCTAGTTTCTCCCCAAAGGAACCCCACAAACATACACACCTAGGAAGCTCCTAAACTAGACTAAAATGTGGTAGAAGATTTGAAGATGATGAAGGCTAATGTGTTTGTCATGGACATGTGTAAGATCCCTCAACAAAAGGATTTTATTTTACAGGCCTTGAAATCAATAGATACCCCTATGACAAGCACTGATCAAAGTGAGGTCCCATCTCCCACAAATATAACAAATAAGCCAAGTGTGAATGCCTATTCTTTAGACAAAATAGGAAGGCCTTTTGTTCCTCCTTTCCTCTTGATGTTTGAGGTTTTCAACAAAAATCTACGTAATTTCCTAGTTGATTCAGGGGCATCTTCAAATGTCATGCCTTTGTCAATATGCGAGAAATTAAACGCAACCCCACTCAAAAGTGATAAACATGTTATACAACTAGATAGGACTCAGGTGAAGGTCATTGGAGAGATGAAAGATGTCATGATCAGAATTGCTACACACCCAAAGTTTGTTTAAGTAATTGACATAATTGTGGTAGACATCCGAGAGGCTTATGGAATGCTACTTAGCCGAGACTGGTCTGAGAAATTAAATGGATACTTTAGTACTGACTGGACTCACCTCTGGTT
>SNQJ01S0000127.1:535047-556771 GCA_010110895.2 Picea sitchensis
TGTAATTATTTTCTTTAATTATTTTCAGGGCCTACATGTACTTTCTTCTTCAATTCACTTTGTCATCTTCAAAAATTCATTTCTCCTCAACCATGAGGATCCACGTGATGTTCCACATACCACAAAAAACAACATGATGTATGCTATCCATTCATGGGTGTTGTATATGCATGTGCATTGTTCTTCATGTCCAAATAACTTTATCAATCTTGCGGTCCAAAACCCATGACTAGGGTTGACATCAATGACAACAACCAATCTTCCAACAGTGTTTGCATGGTCTTATGAAGACTTGAAAACATGTGATACAAGGATCATTCATCACACCATACTCCTCAGACTTGAGGTTAAACATTTTCAACAAAAGCTGAGAAAATTTCACCCATCTCTAAAGCGTGTAATGTTAAAAGAAATTAAAAAAATCTCAATGCTAAAATTATATTTCAATTCAGAAATTCATCCTGGGTAGCCAATTTAGTGCCCGTAAAAAAGAACTCCGAAGAAATTTGCTTGTGTGTTGATTTTATAAATTTAAAGAAGGATTCGGAGAAACAAAATTACATGATGCCCCCTTTGGATCGTCTATTGCCTACCATCTCTGGTTCTGAGATTTTATCGCCTCTGGATGGTTTCTTAAGGTATAACCAAGTTTTGGTCTCAGAAGAAGATAGATTGAAGACAAATTTCCAGACTAAATGGGGGAGATTTGCCTATAAATGCATGCCTTTTGGGATGATAAAGGAAGGATCTACTTTCTAGAGGGCCCCGGATGTATCCTTCGAAGGATTTATAAAAAAATGTGTAGTGGTCTACTTAGACAATGTCACGGTCTACTCCAAGGATAGGGAAGAACGCATTGCTCATTTAACCTAGATTTTTGAAAGGTGCAGAAAGTATGGGATATCTTTGAACCCAAATAAGACCATTTTCAATGTAGATGAAGGTAAAATTCTAGGGCATATTATTTCTAAAGATGGAATCAATATTGATCCTAAATGATTAAAGGAAATCTCACAACTTCCTCTTCCTCGTAAAAATAAATCCATCCAATCTTTCTTTGGGAAGATTAATTTCGTAAGAAACTTAATCCCTGATTTTGTTGAAACAATTAAACCATTGCAAAAAATGATACACAAAGATCCATAATTTAAATGGAGTGAGGAAGGAAGAGAGGAATTCAATAAAATAAAATCTACTATTTCTCAAGTTCTTGTATTACCCAACCCCAATTTCAACAAATATTTCTTTATTTATACCTTTTCTTCTGACCAGTCCTTAGCAACGGTCCTGACACAAAATGATGATGAAAACAATGAGGCCCCTATATATTTTATGAGCACTAACCTATAGGGGTTACATCTTAAATACCCTTCTATAGAAAAACAAGCATATGTTTTCTACAAGGAAGTGAAACATTTTATATCATATATCATGAAGAACCATACAAAAGTTATAGTACCTCAACCTGCAGTAAGGTCACTATTCACACATTACAGGAAATGGGAGAAAGAAGAGGTAATTGGATTATTGTCATCCAAGAATTCGATCTGAACATCAAACGAGTAAATATAGTTAGGGGTCAAGGTTTGTGTAAACTGGCCACATAATCCCAAGACCTAGCAAAATCAGAAAATTCAAGTGGGGACAATGAACTTTCTTTGTGGTGTAGTGAAGCATTCTACATCCCACCAAGTCAAGACTCTTGGTATGCAGATTTATCTTACTTCCTCCATCATGGAACATGTCCGGAAAAATTGAAACCTAGGGAGATAATATCTCTTAGGTTAAAATCTACCTAGTACCTCCTTATTAATTTTGTGTTGTTCTATATGAATTATGGTGGAGTGTTACTTAGATGTCTCAAAAAATAGGATGCTGACAAGGTATTAAGATAAATTCACGATGGTCTAGCAGGTGGAAATTTTGCAAGGGAAACTATTGCTCATAAAATCTCGAGGGAGTGATGTTATTGGAAAATTTCATTTGGGGACGCACATGCTCATGTAAGAAAATGCAAAGTTTGTCAACTAAGCACTGGAAAAGAGAAAAAGGCATCCATTCCATTGCATCCAGTAAACATTTCTATACCTTTTGAGAAATGAGGAATAGATTTCATAGGGGAGATAAATACAAACTCATATAAACAACACAAGTACATTCTTATGACAATCGATTATTTCACATGACGGTCAGAATTCATTCCCCTTATGCATATTAATGAGAAAGTGGTGATCCAACTCCTAGAGAAACACAAAATAATAAGGTTTGAGGTGCCTTTTGTTCTTGTTTTTGATAATGTTGCCTATTTTATTCTACTCTTTTGACTAATTTTTCTCTGGAAAAAGGGATCTTATTGAGATACTCTGGTAACTATTACCCATAAGGGAATGGTGTCAAAGAATCAACTAACAAAAATCCAGTAAGAATTATAAAAAGACTGTAGTAGAAAATTAGAGGAATTGGCATAACACACTTCACAATGCTCTGTGGGATGATAGGGTGACCCCTAAAGAAGCCTTATGGAATTCTCCATATTTCCTGGTTTATGGACAAGAAGCCATCCTTCCAACTAATTTGTATCTTCCATCTTTATAGCTTTCTCAGGCCTGAAGGGGCCAACCACTATCAATCATGCAACAAAGAATAGACACACTCTTGATGGTTGAGGAAGAAAGGGAAAAGGATAAAAAAAAGTTTTGATAAGCACAAAATACGAGACAAAAACTTTGAGGTGGGAGACCTAGTCTTAAAATGGGACAAAACTAATGATCCAAAGGGAAAACATTCTAAATTTCAAATCTATGGTTTGGTCATTTCCAAGTTGTTGAGAAGATTGGGCTAGGCACATATCGATTATAGAATATCGAGGGTGAGCTTCATTCTCTCCCTATGAATGGATATGACCTAAAATGATTGTTTTCTTAGTTTCCTAGCTCAAGCGGTTTTGTATTATAGTTTTCTTGTTTTTGTTTGCCTTTATTATTTTGTTTTAGTCAGTGTTAATATTTTAGTTTTACTTGGTTTTGGTTTGTTTGAGTTACTTTATTTGGTTTTTATTTTATTTTTTTCATTTTTGTTTGGTTATGAAGATTGTTGGAATGATATTGATATCCAGTCTCGTACTTGTGACACTTGAAAAAACCAAAAAAAAAAAAGAGTTTCTCTTAGCCTAATCTTTCACCATTCAAAAAAAAAGTAAGGATTTCTCACTCAATGAAAGATTCCAATGTGCGGATTATTTTCATTTCTATATACATGTCAACTTAGGAATGGAAAATTTGTTTGTATTGTGGTCAAAAATAGTTGAGGGGAATAATGGAAAGAAGGAGAGTATAGCCTATGCCTATTGACGGACCTGGGAATGACCCCAATTATTTCATCCAGGATAATAAAATGAAACACGAAGTTCAATCCTTCCCTCCAAAGAAACATATATCTTCCTCCCTAACTCATTCTTGGTACCTATGCAATAAATATTATATACATAAATAAGAATAAAAGAAAAGTCTATGCCAAGCCAGAATGTGCAGAACTAGGGAGGGTATGTTGATACCTCTGTCGGGGCTATGGATGCCCATTGGAAATGGATCAAGGTCTATGATATTGGGGTGACTTCGTCGGGGATATGGACACTTGTTGGAAGCAGAGTGACACCACAAGAAGGTCTTGAATGCTAAAATATTTGGAAATATAATTTCCTCCTATCACTCATGCTTTTGAACCTATCTCTCGCCTAATAGAACATAGAATATTGGTTTAATGGAAAAGAGACAAAGAAACAAATAAATACTCACATGCAGAAAAGTATGGATATTCCCTAGATCATATGTATATAGATTTATAAATAGTCTTTGAGTTATTATCTTAAATTGAAGGTTGACTCCTGAAATTATGTATTATTATAGCTAAGGTAAGGAGAAAAGATTTGGGTTTCTCCCAATGAATCACCATTTGTTGAGCACTCAACACACACTAAAAATTATCAAATTTTGGGGTACCACTTTAATCCATTTTCATCCTTAGACTTTGATTTTTCTTGATCACAACTTGTTTTAAGACTTTCTCTTGAATGTCTTTTGCTCATTTCGATTGAATCCCAAGCCTAATATGAATGTCTATCCAAAGGGAGAAAGAACATTTGACTTCATTCTTGAGAAAAAGGGGTTTGATACTTAGTTATTTTGAAGACAAGCAGAAAAAACCTTTCAAATTCCCGATTTTCCTGACCTCTGACAAACACTTTTTCCAATCGTCAATGTACTATTGGGCGTCGGTTGTTTCCATTTACAAAATCTGCAATGAGAAGGAAAAATCGTCGATCGTTGATGTTCATCGGTCATCGATGCCACTCATTGAGAATTGTGAAGAATTTAAGGGAAATCTCAAGATCCACAACGTTGATGTACCGATCCAAGAAAAATGATTGTGGTCGTCTGTCATCAACATTCAATCAATCCTTGCCATTGATACCCTAGCCAAAATTTTCTCGATTCTAGCTTAATGAATATCCACATCATCCTTGACACATCATATTCGACACATCAACTACCACATGGGCATATCTACTACCACCTCATCTACCACATCATCAAGGTAACCATATTTGGCCACGTCATCATTACTACGTCACCTTCCATGTTAGCACATATGGTTTTCAAGTTCATTGGTGTGCAGGGAAATCTGATGACAATGGAGAAAATGTAAAGGAAGTGAAAAATCATAGAAACCAATACTCCATTAGTCATCAACGATTTGGTTATAATTCGACAAAATAAAAAGGGGAAGCCTCCTTGATCGACGTCGATATTTCATCGGTCATCGACACAAAATATGCTCAATTGTGAAAATATGATAAGTAAAGGTCCTTTTCGATGACCGATGTTTTATCAGTGCCAAACCTTCACTTTCCAATATTATCCTTGTCAAATCATAAAAATCCACGATGATAGCCGAAGTCTTTAAAGGTAATTTTAAATCTAAACCGTCTATATTATAGCATCGACCGATCCTGGTCGTCGAGAGCCCAGACGAGAAATTGGATAAGCCACAAAGGTTTTAAGCCAAAATATTATCCATGCCTGTTATATCACCATATGATAACCAATTAAATTATTCCATGTCATATTTAATACTTCTAATAGACACGTTGCAAAACTCATACAACACATCACTACATTGAAAGAAGTTCCACGTAACAATAAAAAAATAAAAAAACGGAGATTTTTCACATAAGGTTTCGTTGGGATCAGTGGATAGGAAATTCCACGAAACAGTTTGGATTATCGATGAGCTCAAATCCCTGAACCATGGCGTAAAGGTTCATTGCATGCAAAATCATTAATTTATGTATTTTTTTTTGGGGGGTTTAAAAGAACTCCTATAGCGAAGAACTTCGAAGAACTCCTATGCAAAATCATTTGTTGAGCACTCAACACACCCTAAAAATTCTCAAATTTTGGGGTACCACTTTAATCCAATTTCATCCTTAGTCTTGGATTTTTCTTGATCACAACTTGTTTTAAGACTTCCTCTTGAGTGTCTTTTGCTCATTTTGATTGAATCCCAAGCCTAATTTGAATGTCTATCATGTTTTACTATGTTGTCATTGATGTCAAGTAATGTCTTAGTAATGGGTTTGTATCATTAATGTATTGATTGTTGGATCATGAGGTCATGGATGTAATTGATGTCAGAGGGTTTATATCATGAGGTTTCATAGTGATGTGTTGTCATTAATGTAAAAGTTGAACATTGTTATATCATAGTATCATTGATGTCATGTCATGGTTCATAGGAAGAACCAAATGGATGAAATCTAAAGTGGTCCCCTTATGGTGAAATCCCTCATGAGAATATGCTTTGCGAAGTCCAAATGGTTAAGTGGTTGAGTTATCCTAGATGTGTGGTAAAGGAACCCAAGTTTGGTTGAGGAATAATGAAATTAAGATCAGTTAATTTTCAAGTGAGACTATTCTAAATGGATAGTTCTCGTCATTATATTTCCAGTAATATGTGGAACGTCACATAACTTCTCATGGTTAGAGAGAGATGGCCATGTGAAGTTGGAGAACCGTCATGAGTTATCTAGAATCCCCTAGAAGGTCAAAGAAGTCAAAGTATTCTAGAAGATCCTAGAAGAAGTTGACAAGTCAAAGTGGTTAGTCATGGGTTAAGTGGTTGCAACAAGAAAACAATTAAAAATAAATTAATTGCAACTAAAGTGGAGAGTTTTCTATTAGTGGATTAAGTGGTTGTAAGTGGACAAAGTGGTTAGAAGTGGGTTAGCCCCAAAATAAGGAAGTTAGTTAGGAGATAAACCCTAGAGGAAGCTACTTGGAGAAGTATAAATAAGAGAGCAAGGGTATCTTATTAGATGAATATTTTGAGCATATTGAAGATCTATTTTTGGTGAAAAGTTCATTGCAGGTACTCATGGATGCATCAGAAGTTCTACAAGTAGGAGGTAGTAAGGAAGTTTGATGGCGAAAGTTTCGAAGGTTCAAAAAAACCTAGTTTTCTGAAGTTGTACATGGGTTGTAGTTGGCCAAGTCGCATACATACGCTATTTGCAAAAGGCCATAATGTGTACATGTTCTTGATGAATAAGAACAAGCCGTGTATACTTGAAAAGGACAAGAAAATCTTGAGTAGATTCTAGTGCTAGGTTCTTGAAGTCTGAAGCAAGTTCTGAGGATATCATTCTACAGGTTCATATCTGCTACAAAATTTTTGGTATGGTTATATGTTGTCTTGATGCTTATATTTACTCATGGAATGGTGAATTCTTGAAGCATTCTTGTTATGATGTTTGGATATGGTAGATGTTGATTGGTTGGTTGAGTGGTTCTATTCTGATATGGTTGAGGGATATATAAGTTGTGTGATGGTGTATGCATGAGGAACATGCATGGGTTTTTGTATGGTGTAGATTTTTTGTGGTTGGAATGGTACAGGTTGAGCAGTGATAGACTCGTTGCATTGAAAGGTTACTGGTGGATGTGACAGAGGAAAAAAAAAATCAGAAATGCAGAATAATGGATACCCTGGTCTTCTGAAGGTGTACGCAGGATGACAAAGGGAAGGACACGTACATACGCATTTTGAAGTATAGACAGGTCACATACATATGTGTGTTGTAGTATAGACATGTCATGTACCTATTGACATATTGTTTATTGTCTACAAGTTGGGTCTTGAACTTGGGGGTTGGATTCCTCACATCTCGGTTCATGATGAGATCTCCAAGCCGAGTCTTGTATTTATAATTGGTACTCTATTGGAGTTAATGATATTTTTAGTTGATACTAATAAAACCCAAAGATTTTAGTCTCTTGTAACACATAATACAAAAATATTGCATATATATATCTAGTGTCCCTTGTGTTATTTATGGTGATGGTTTATTATTGATGTATGTTGTTGAGATATGTTTACATGAAAACAACTAGTTGTGAATGGAACTAATAAATAATGATGATTGAATTGATTTCAACTAAAGTTTTTTAAGAGAGCCTCACACTGATTCACCCCCCCTCTTAGTGTGGTCGGTGTGTCCAACATATCCAAAGGGAGGAAGCACATTTAAATTCATTATTGAGCAAAAGGGGTTTGAGACTTAGTTATTTTGAAGATAAGAAGAAAAACAAAAAAACAAATTCCTTGTTTTCCTGACCTCTGATAGACACTTTTTCCAAGCGTTGATGTAGTATCTGGTGTCGGTCATTTCCATGTATAAAATCTGCAATGAGAAGGAAAAATCATCGATCATCGATGTTCATTTGTCATCAGTGTCGATCATTGAACATTGTGAAGCATTTGGAGGTAAGCTTAGGATCCCCAACACCAATGTACTAAGCCAAGCAAAGTGATTGTGGTCGTTCATCATCAACATTGAGTCAATCCTATCCATTGATACCCTAGTCAATTTTTTCCCGAGTCCGGCTTAATGAATGTGTACATTGTCCTTGACATTCCATCTTCAACACATCAACTGAAACGTGGAAATATGTACCACCACCTTATATACCACATCATCAAGGTAACCATAGTTGGCCACGTTAGTTATGCCACATCAACATTTCTACATCAACACGTACGGTTTTAGAGTTCATCGATGTGCAAGGTAATATTGTCACAAAGGAGAAAATGTAAAGGAAGTGAAAAAACATCGACGTTGATACTCCATCTATCGTCGGTGAGTTGGGTTGTAGTTTGAAAAAATAAAAATGGGAATCCTCCTTGATTGGCATCGATACTTCATCCATTGTCAACACAAAATATACTCAATTGAGAAAATACGATAAGTAAAGGTCCTTTTAGCCAATGACCGATGTTCTATCGACATTGACCCTTCACTTTCCCAACATTACCCTTGTCAAAGAATAAAATTTCATGTCGATAACCAAAGTCATTAAAGGTAAGCTTAAATTTGAACCATCTATATTATAGCATTGTTTGATCCTGACCATAGAAAGCCCAAATGAGAAATTGGTTAAGTCACGAAGTTTTTCATCCAAAATCGTATTCATGCCTGGTTATATCACCATATGAGGATCAATTAAAGTATGCCTCACCAAATTTATTACTTCCAATAGACACATTGCAAGACTCATATGACGCATCACTACATCGAAAGTAGTGCCACATAACGATAAAAAAAATAAAAAAGAGATTTTTTTTCATAGAAGGTTTCATCAGGATAGACGAATAGGAAATGCCACAAAACAGTTTGAACTATTGATGAGTTCACATCCATGAAACCTGATGTAAAAGTTCATTGCACACCAAATCATGCTAATTTAAAATCATCGATAAACTAGGACTAGCACAACAGCTAAATAGCTACTGGTGAATGTCGAAAGGCGGATAAGATGAAATGAATCCTTAAAAGAATATATTAAATTTTATTATTGATTAACAAATAAATGGTTGTGCTTCATTTATCTGGTGTTAATATTTTAATTTATGTTAATCACTTACGTGGCAATCAGTTAGCTGTCAAATTAATTTTTAAATATGATTATGTAAATGTAAAAAAGTAAACACATAAACGGATGTCTTTATAATAGCTAGGAAGTTAATGATTGAAATAATAGCCATTTATTTTTTGTGACTACTAAGAATATTCCAGCGATATTTAATCCTGTCCATAAAAAACTTATTAAGCACTAAACCCCTATTAAATTTGCCCATTGTCAATAGGTTTACACCTTTCGGCGTAATAACAGTCTCCTCACGCCCTCATTCGACATAACTCATTAACACCAAATGTGGAGTGGGTGACACGTTCAAGCCTCTGATATTTACAGATATTTAATCGTACTTTGAAAGTGTAAATGTCAAATTTGATTGACAAGAGTAGGGGTATATGCGTGCGAATGTTTTCTAACATATTTAATATTTGTGTTGAGCATTTCAAAGAACTCCTATAATGAAGAACTTCAAGGAAGCAGAGGTGACACATGATATAGCTTGGGTATTACTGAGATTCCTAGTGTAGTGACTGAAACCGGTAAGTATTGAGTTTAATTTTTTATTGATTATCTAGGTATTCTTTTCAATCGTCTAATTATTGTATTTTTCATAATTGCAGATAACCTATGAATTTAACAATGTCATGTTTTGCAGGAAATATGTCTCCATGTAGACCAATGACTTGATAGTCCCTGAAATCACCAAAGGGAGAAAAACAAGGATGGGCGAAGCTTTGATTCTAGCTACGGTTGAAGAATCAGATCCTGTGTCAAATGTAGAACCTGTAATTTGGATGTCGTAGAAGAAGGCTCCCACCCAACCACCATTGTACAAGGATATTGATTCAAGAACTGCATCCAAGGTACTCCTTCCCACCTGGAATGATTTGTATAATAAAATACATCACTCGATTTTTATGGATTTTACACCCCACAGTGATCCAGAGGTTAGAATCCTAAATGAGAAGGTCATTCCAAACATCAAATGCTCCTTGTTGCACATGGTAGCTTCCAGGAACCTGTCCTACCTTGCATAAAAAATTTAAAGTGTATAATTAATCGCATTGATGATGATAAAAGCTTGATAAATAATGTGGAAGGGCAGTGTGTGGGAGTCTTTTTGTCGGTGGAAGTAAACAATTATTAAATGTGCAGAGAGCCCCAGGTTAGGCTAAAAACTGAATTTGTGGTTAAATTATATGAAATGCACAATACCAATAGACTAGTATCATCCTGGTGGAAAGAAGAAGAAAAAAATTGTAAACAGATCCATCATATGGTATAGTACTTTAAACCTAAGAGATCCATACATGTATTACTTTAAACCTAAGAGATCCGTACATGTATTTAATGGCATTGATCTGCCGTTTTTATGGGGAGAAAATTGCTCTAAGTTTTCAAAAGCTTGTATGCCCCTAGCCTACATTGTGGATATATCAAGAATTATTTTCAATTGAGGTGTCATCATATCTAAACAACTGAGTATCGGGATCGAGTAGATTTAGAAACCAAAGACAACATATGTACCCTCCTTTTACATGGCATCTTATTTACTACATGTAATGTGTGCTAGAAACATCTTTCTAGGGATGGTCCTGGGTTGGCATGTATCATAGTTACTCATTCACATATATTTTATCATCATGTGGGAGAATAGATACAAGAAATCCTATGCCATGATATGTGATTAATTTTTAGCCAGATTACACTTCATCATTTTCAAACAAGAATGCCTAAGGCTCTCCAAGTTAGCCAAAAAGATAATATCCCTGATTGGCACTTGTATCTGGAGGAGAAAAGTACTTATCTTAGAATATTTGGTGCCACCGGTGTGCCACATATGCTACTACCCTATGTGCCAGACTGATTGGTTCTAGGAGAATTTTTTTATAAAACCATTTTGCAAGGCTTCAATTCTTCATTGGTGAAGGAAAAAAAGAGGGCTTTCATCCCATATGGCTTCCAAATAGGATATTATTTTTTAAAATACACCACGCAGGAAAATAAAGAAGGCCTAATCCACCTATAATATAGGTTCTTGAAAGGCAGATACTGAAAGCATGACCCTAAGAGATTAGTATCCAAACATGTTGGACAAGTGGTGTCACATTGGCCATATGCACATGAAATATTTGAGGATGATATGTTCACTGAAAATGCACATGACTGGGATGAAGTTCTTCAATGGAGGGCCAACCTAAAGTGAAATGGAAAGAGAGGAACAATAAGAAAGAAGAGTTGAAGGAGCGAGACTCCTAGCAGATGTTGATCAAATAATTCAGGAAATAGAGCAGAATATTGCAGCTGAAAGGTTAAAACATGAGAGGGGGGCCAAGGAAGAGACAAATACTGAGGAATATGAGCACATGCCTCTAGGAGAAGCCACACCAGAAAGGGTTGGAACTCAGGCAGATACAAGCACAGAGCAAGTGCAGATAGAACAACCAAAAATCGTTATAACATCAGAGAGTCTGACTGATGCACCAACCACAATAGTCTTGGCCCTTGTAATTATAGATTTGATCACAATTTATGATGATGATAGTAATGAGGTGGACATTTTAGTTGTTTCCATTTTAAATGAGGCCAATAGAGAGGAAGATACAAGTATAACCCCTGAAAGAATAAAATCAAGAGCATAAGTTGTGACAAATGATAAAACTAAGAAAGTAGTGACACCCTTGGAGAAATGGTCGCAACCACCAGAAGATGAAAAGGCCGAAGAAGATAAGGGTGAAGGTGAAAACAAAGAACACGGTTTAGAGGATGCAACTGTTGAAACATGGGATAATGAAAAGTATGATCATGGTAAATAGCAAGAAGAGACTATAGGCAAGGAGGATGAACAAGAGGAAAAAATCACTATGGTGTTAAGTTGAGAAACTACAACAGACCCTCTAACCACTTCTTTGTCTAAGGAAGTAACATCACCAACAACAACAACATAAAATATACCCAAAAATGCTACAAGCCCAAAATGAGAAAAATATGTATCTACAGAGGTAGAGATAGAACCAACCAACAGTACAAAACAACTTTCTACGTTACCAAGTCAAGAGAAGAGAGAAAGTGGATAAGGGGGAGAAATAGGTGGTCAAATACCAATAGCTGATAAAGGCAAGAAACCAATCTTCGAACAATTCCATACTCCAGAGAGCTTAGAGAATATGTTGGCATGGGGTGGCCAACATATACTAGAGCCCATGGATGAAGTGGAAAATATTGAATCTATAACATATGATCGAAAGAGACAGTTCATGGTGAAGAGGAGAAGCAGGAAGAGAAAGCTCATTGTGAACAATAATGTAATTGTGACTACTAAGGAGACCATGTTTGATGCTATGAAAGTCAAGGTGAGTGAATTGTTAGGGACATGGATGGCCTTATCCATTGCCACCATTGATAGAGCCAAATAATATGAAATGGAAGCAGAGGCCATGAGAAGGGAACTTGAACACCTCAGACACCGGGCCGAGTACTATTAGAATACCACTTAGGCAGACATCATTCTAAGGGATGAATTCCTAGAAGAATACAATTGTTTCAAGTTTGAAAAATATATTTTCATGGCTCGAGCTATGAATTACCAAGATGAAACTCTACTAGGGATGGCGTCACATAAGAAAATGTTGATATAGTATGAATGGGCACATAAGGCCCTGGCTCAAATTGAATGCGTCAAGGAAATCCAAAAGGGATGAGGGGAAGAAGAACATGGCATTAGGGTGATCACAGATGACAACATATAAATAATACAATGGGTGGTTGAGTATTGGACCCATGAAGTTGTTTAACCAAAACAAAATATGCAGGAAAGGTGGGAAGAGTGTCTTAGAAATTTGAAGATAAATGAGAAAATGAGTGATACTCAGTTCCTTGATTTCAGTTCACCCAAAAATTTCAAAGACCTGAATGATATAGTGAAACAACAAACTGATCAGAACTAGAAGTATGAGTCTAATGTTCTCTAGATAACAAACTTTGTGAGAGGGCAAGTAAGAAATTTTTTGGAAGGCTTGATGAGGGCATCGGTGGTATTACAGTACCTGGGTGTGAGGATGGACAAATTTAGACAATGGAGATGAAGGAGGTTCTTAGCACACCCATTGATCGACATTGATTTCTCTATGTGCACACTTGTGAAGATATTTTCACCCGATGGTCAGAATATGACAAGGAAAACCCATTGGGGTGATCACTTGAATGATGAATGAATAATGAGAAGAGTACACATGGACTAGTCGACATCACTATTTGTTTTCTTTTACTTGAAGTAGACTTAGGACTAGTTTAGTAGATTTATTTTGTATAAATAAAGAAATCTATCATGATCCAATATTCGATGGTTTTTGCATGAAATTGTGTAATTGATGTGAAGAATTATTTCTCTCTATAGTTAATTGAGAAGCTCCATGAGAGCCAGAGACAATTGTTTACCAAACTTGTGGATGCGATTATATCTATGGATTATTCCTATTTATGTTTAAGCTAGTATAGGAATTTTGTAAGATCATTATTATTTTTAGTTATCTTGAGTAATTGATTTATCTTTGAATGAAATTTGGTTGAAAATAAATGTGTTTTAATTTGTCACGTATAAGTACAACTTATGATTATTTCTTGTTATTCTTCTTCTCATGTATCTTTGCATGCATGTCATTTATTTCTTCTTCTTAAAGAATATTTCGTAGTTGATAAATTATAGTATTATTGTTAGAATTCCTCAGCTGTAGGTATTTTTGACATATCGTTGGGAAAAGTGTTGGACTTTGATTGTCTTTAGAACAAAACATGTAGGCATTAGTCTCTACCACAATCATCAGAGTTAGGATCCATGAGAGGGGGTTAACCCATGTCGTAAAACTCATGGGAAGTGTTAAACTCAATGTCCAACAATCTCCCCCTAGTGTGTGTCGGGTGAGTTTCAAACTCGAGACCTATCGCTCTGATACCATTTGTTAGACTCCCACTGCCATTATACCAAAACCCACAGGCATTAGTCTCTTCCACAATCACCAAAGTTAGGATCGACGAGAGGGGATTAACCCATGTTGTGGAATTTGCGGGAAGCATTGAACCCAATGCCCAACACTAAGGTTATCTTGGGCCCAAACTTCTTGAAACAAATCAGTCTCCTTTAGAATAATCTTATTTTGTTGCATCGAAATAGAAAAAGAAATAAGCCTTAAAAAGGCAAGTGGTTCAAAAGGAACACTGAAAAAAATATCTAATCATTAAATCCCATCAAAAACTTGTCGGATCACAAATTTGTAGAATCACACTACTCCAAATGAAGAAGAGTCTAATTGGGCATCATCTTCGGGTGTGATTCCTATTGTTTATTAAAAGGGAATCCAACCCCCTCAACACATTCTATATCATCCTAAAACTGGTGGCCAAGCAGAAGTGTTCAACAAGTTCTTACAAACCTATACAAAATCCTTTGCTTCTGAAAATTCACACCAATGGGCACAATGGATTCCCCTTGTTGAATGGTGCTACAACACCACTTATCATGGGGCTACCAAGTTGACACCATATGAATTTTTTTGTGGCTAAAAACCCATTTCAGTGGCATCCTCTATAACACACCCGACCCCTAATTACTCTTTTTAGGGGTGGGGTATCATAATTTCTTTTTTCCTTAACTATCTCATTTCAAATCATCTCTCAGAGATGATTCATTCTCTTCTACTTACCCATATATTTCTAATGATTGTTACCAGGATCTATACCGACCCTTGGTTTATATCTTACTACTTCCCAAATTTCTTCATGCGTTCATTGGTTGGAGGCCATGTGGCACCCACGTGGATCCACCTCACCCATATTGTATCCAAGTTCCTTCATCCACGATAGAAGTCCATCCACCATCTAATTCCACAACTGGAATCAATCTTCGTCTAACATGTAGGCCAACAGAGAATTCGACACTTTGATGCTTAGGTGCTTCGACGCTTCGACACTTCGACCCTTCGACACTTCAAAATTTTATGCCTCTTTTCTATCTCCGCACGAGACCAACCATAGTCTCAAACTTTCGAAGTCCCATAAGATTTCCATGTGACTTTGGCCTTCATGCCTTTTGGTCCCTTTACAATACTACTCCCAAATCCTCCAGAGCCCCGAAGTCCCGGACTCCCGGAGTTCCAGTCACTCTACCAATGACTTTGGCTAAGCGGCTCGTACCAGGGATTGACACGTGTAAGGGTCATTGGATGACACATGTCACATTTCCATGGGTCTATAAGGTATGTGATATGCACCAATCCGAGTGACATGTGGCACATCCATCTTGGGTCCACGTCACCCTGGGTGACATCACTACTTCACGTCACTCCATATTGACCGTCCTTTATGCCCTTCAATCTTGCGGCCAAGGTTAGTCCATGTACCCCTTGGATCAAAGGTCCTCGCTACTTCGTAACTTCAACATTCAGGAGTTTCATGATATATACGTCCCCTTTCTCCCGAAGTAGATCAGTGTCGGGATGACCACAACCTAGATCTGACGGTGAGGAAAAGTCACGAAGCATCTCTGAATCGATGACTCTCGTTACTTTGAGCTTCGAAGCTTATCGACACATCACACCTCAAATTCCTCGGAGGGCCCACTCTCCAACTAAAGTATCTGGTGCCACGCGTCCCTTGTATATTGATGGTTGAAAGGGATCCTGAAGGATCCAAGGATCGACTATCCTCATTACTTCGTAGCTTCGGCCTTTGGGGTTTTTGACGCTACAACATCCTTGTTCTCCTGAAGCGATCAACGTCGAGATGACCTCATAGTAGATCTGACAACTAGGAGAGAACCCGAAGGGTCCCAAGATCAATGGTCCTAGTCACTTCATGAATCCGGCCTTTGGGGGTTTTGGCCTCATTGCCACTCCATTCTCTTGAAGAGGAAATTTGCGAAGTACCATGTGCAGGTCCCTTCTCCTAAATGATCAGGCAGTAGATGGGGTTTCGAACGATCTCCCCAAATCTACAGATATCCTTTACTTCGTAACTTCGGTGTTCGGAGAATTTCATGCTATATCCTCTCCATTCTCTCGAAGTGGAACTTCGTTGAAGTCATCTCAGTATAGATATAATGGATGAGGGAATTCCCCGAACTTCTCAATCGGTGGTTCATGTTGCTTCATGATGGGTAGTTGGATCTCAGTTTTAGACAGTAATATAGGTTCACCTAGCCACTAGGGAAACCGTCCATTGNTTTTGGAGAGAATATTGATATAATAATTTTTCCTATCACACCCACTTTTTGCATTGATCAAACACAAAATGTTTTTATAGCATTGTGAATGATGTTGTCTCTCTCATACTGAATCCAAATCTTGCAATGCAATGATGATGTGATGTCCCAAAAAAAATTCCACAAACCACCATTCTCTTTAGCCTCAAAGTTAAAAGGACCATATATGAAATCATCAAAACTTGAGCAACCCGAACAGCCATTCAGTCGAAGAACAACAGGATTTATTATTTCATTTCCTTCTGATGTAACAAAACAATAATAGAAATATTCTTCGTTGGTTTCATTTATAACAAGGGGAGTTGCAAAGCAACAAGTCCCTGCCAAGTCTAATAGAACTGTATAATAAAGGAGTGGATGATAAGTAAATTAAATATTTGAAAAAAACAAAACCAAGATATGTGCAGGATTAGAAGGCATAGAAGCAAAGATCCACGTGAGCCATGGAGCGGAATTTATGTTATGATGCTCTCTTTCTGTAATTCGACACCATGGAAAATAGCCCATGTAGTATGCTCGTCATAGTAGGCCTAAAATGAGGATGAGGTTACTCGAGGAGGGATTAGTACCGCTATCGCTCGATACCCGAGAGCACACAAGAAGTTGTCGCAAAGCCGACACACTGGTTGGTTCATATAGACACAACTGGGTTTCCATATTGATTCCTAGGTGGTTCATATAGACGAAAAACCCTAGTTCAGATAGACGACTAGTTTTCCATATAGACTCCCTCAGTTGTGTTATAGAGCCCCTAGTTCATATAGATAGATAAACGACTGGTTTGCCATCTAGGCTACTAGTAGTTATTGATTCGACTACCTACCCTACCCCATAGACTAATGAGACACATCCTCCATGGGACAGTATGGCATGGCACAGGGCTGATACGGGACGGCACAGCTTCACACAGCATCCAACGGTATGGGACGACATTGAGAACATACGCACCTGCCAACTCCGGGACACGCAAGAAGTGGGCGGACAACTGACATGTTGACGGGAAGGAAGGCATTGTTTTATCGGATTGTACTGATAAGGATTCTGAGTTGGTTGGTCGGTAAGGATATGTCATATTTTACTGGGTTAATCGGATAGAATGGAAAGCATACAGGGCAGGTTCCACATAAAGGGGCAAGGGGAAAAGCGTATGTCCTGGTGTACTGGGGTAAGTGGATAGAGAAAGCTTCTTGGGCGGGTAAATAGAAAGTGTCACATGTGTATCTGTTGTTCACTTCTCTCAGTTCTTTCTTTTAAGCACAATAATTATCAACAGAAAGTAAGACAAACGATTTTTACAGAATTAAATATTTTGGATGTTAGAATATGTAATTCATACTTGTTGTATGATTGGGTTAATGACCTGTTGAGAAGGTAGTTATAGTTAGATGACCTGAGAGAATAGGTCAAGGAGGTTTTTATATAGTTGGTTGCGAGAAAGATTCTCTCCAACCAAGTCTCCTAGTTTGGTGTGTGGTTGAGATATTTGCTCAACCTCTATTGCTATTATTAGAATACGTTAGATATGATAAAGCTCTATATAATGAGCCAATGTATTGTATAATGTATTTAGTAATCTAATAGAGATATGTAATCATGTCTATCTCATTTTTTAATTTTGGAATCCTTCAATTGAATGAACGAAAGTGAGCGAATTTAATTCCTCAATAAACAAATCCTTGGGAGTTCAGATTGTCCCTTCCATGGGTCGGACGCTATTTTATCACTATTTGTCTCAATGAAACAGTTCTCTTAACTAAAGAATGGATGTGAAATAGATAGAAATGAAATCGGAACTACAATGAAACGATGGTAAACTCAACCCTTACAGAGGTTAGGTAACCAAAACTATATAGTACACCTGCCAACTCTCCCTATCCCTGACTTGACTATTTGTCGACTTAAAAGACTTACACTCGGAGACACATAGTGGAGTGTTGTTAGGTGTAACTTAAGATAGGAAATTGGAACCTCAGAAACATAAACAATAACTCAGCAACAATAAGACTCAGATGTGCACTGAGGCCCTACAAACAAATGTGTTTTTTCGTTTCCTAGACAAGGTGAGAAGAATAAAAATTATCTTACGTTTCCCACTGTAACAACCGAGAACATACATCATGGAAACCTAATCGACCACAGTAACCCCCTTTATTAAGGCCTCATTCGGTGTGAGTGATCGAATAGAATTCTGGAATTGTGTGAATGCATGCCATGCATTGTATACAAATACAAACAAATAAATTAAGAAGTTGTTAGTAATTGAACATGTCCGTCGTGTAGATAATTTTTTTAATTTTTTTAATTTGAGTGATTGGGATTATGTGTGTTCTTGGTGTGTGAGCTCTGACACAGTAAAGAATAGAGAAGTTTAATAATAGAGTGGCATGATGGACAACAAAAAAATCAAGACGTGTTCTTTGTAAATCACAAAACCTCAACACATGTTTTATTTAAGTGGACACACGGCACAATCTGGTGAACAATCTACAAGTTCCAAGCCAGGGTTCTCAACTAAAATTTGATGGGCAAGATCGAATCCCATGTGTAAACCTTGTGACTGAGCTGATACATTTCCAATATTGGGCATTCAGAGATCCATTAATCGTTTCATTCTTGTTGTTCATATTCACTATCGTGGGTAATCCTCTTGAAATACAGCCAAAGACGATAGGAATTTGTGAATTGCCTACATTATCCCAGCCCATAGGTGGAATGTTTTTGCACATCTTTTTAGCAGCAGTGCTTGCGATTCTCTATGGCGATGCAGCTAGATATACTACTACTAGATGCAAAGTGTACTACTTAATCTGTGGGCACAATTCAAGGTGTCTTTAGCTTCCCGTACTAAACAATTGAAGCTTCAGGCAAGGTGAATGCATGTGGAGTCCAACCTGTCTTCTACAAGCGTATTGGGAAATTTAAGGATGAGTGCTTTGTAATATTTTTGAAGCACTAACAACCAATTGATTATCGGCATTCACCACTAGCTTTGTTCTGGCAACTGAGAGCATCCAAGATTATTCTCTGGGTTCCTGGGTGTAATCTCTATTGAAGTTATTTGTTGGAGATTCATATTTGAATTTATTCAATCAATTCAAACTATCACAATTTTTTATTCATTTCTCATGCATTTGAAAGATTGTCTTTTTTTAGGTGCACGTCTTTCAGATTTTCCAAGGATGCTTTTGCAACTACAGTATAAAAGCGTTGTGCTATAATTTTTCATTTAGTACACAATTCCATGTGTTATACTTGTAAGTCCGTAATGAAAGAAGTTGTTTAGCGTAGTTGAATTGGGTAATATTTTTATAAATAGCAAAATTTCATTTAGATACAAAGAAACTCTCACAAATTTACTACAAAACAAGATTCAAATAAATATTATTATGACTAGTTAAACCTTAATACCAAGTTGTAATTACTGCAACTGGGTCTCTTTTATTATTTGCATTCCCTTCTGAAAGATCGTTGTTATGAAAAGGCGCATTTAATGTATGCATTGCATTTACAATTTTAGAGAGGAACTTGTAAGGAAGTGATGCAAGAAGTTGTTTAGCGTAGTTGAATTGGTTATTATTTTTATAAATAGAAAATTTTCATTTAGAGTTAAATAAATTCTCACAGATTTACTCCAAAACAAGATTCAAATATATACTATTTTGACTAGTTAAACCTTAATACTAGGTTGTAATTACTGCAACCAGGTCTCTTCTATTATTTGCATTCCCTTCTAAAAGATCGTTGTTATGAAAAGGCGCATTTAATGTATGCATTGCATTTACAATTTTAGAAGGAACTTGTAAGGTCATAATGCAAGAAGTTGTTTAGCGTAGTTGAATTGGTTATTATTTTTATAAATCGCAAAATTTCATTTAGAATCAAAGAAATTCTCACAAATTTACTCCAAAACAGATTCAAATAAATACTATTGTGACTAGTTAAACCTTAATACCAAGTTGTAATTACTGTGTTGGCTTAGTGGAAAATCTTTGCTCCTTTTCATTTAGTCTTTGACAACGTTCCTTAGATTTAGCAGCAAAATGCATGTGGCTCCCCAGACCCAGACATGCACATCTTTTCCAAGCTATGTGAAGGATCCTTAGCTCCTTCATTCCTTCAAAAGCCGAAGAGAAGTTGGCGTTCCTGGAAAGGCCCTTTGCTTCTTCATTCTTGATCGACATGCATTTTCATGCAATTCCATCATCTGGTTGTCATTACAGTGAGCACGTTAATGATTTAGAAGAATGCTCACTCTGAGACCTTCAAAAATTGTTGAAGATTAAAGAAGAAAACCTTCTCAAAACTTGTTGCAGATTAAAGAAGAAAACCTGACCTGTTGTTGTTATTTTGCAGTTGCAGATTAAAGAACAAGGCGGTTCCACCCAGGTCGAAACCAAGGATTGGAAATTTGAATCAATCTTAAAATATGTTGGGAAGGAATGGACTCGAATAGTCAGATGAAGGGATGCGTAGTTGATGTGGATGAAGAGTTGAAGTGGATGAAGGGATACGCAAATGAAGGGAGTCGTTCATGGAATGGGCTCGACTGGATGAAGGGATACTCAGATGAAGGGATGTGTAGTTGATGGAATGGACTCTATTGGATGAAGGGATATGCAGATGAAGGGAGTCAGGGAGTCGTTATGCAATGGAATCGACTGGATGATTCACTCGACTCACCACCGTTGAGTGACATGAATCTTGCATGGTTCTCAACCTCCTCTATTGAGCACGTAACCGTAATGAAGAACCTCATCCTAATGAAGAAGAGTGAAAACATTAAATGTTAACTAAGTAATGTTATCTCTAGAAATAACATTAGTTCGCCTAAAGATATGTACACCTTAAAGTAACCATCATTTAGTAAGTGTCAAATGAAAAATTGTTCATATCTTCTCCCTATGCCTCAGGAAGAGGCCAAATAAGACTCCAATTTGAAAACTTACGATAAAAAAACAAATTTGAGTTTGGAAATTGCATAAAACTTTAAAACTTTGGTTTAAAATGGTTCGTGTTGCTTTGGTTTGAGTGCATAACTAATAGATTGCTAAAATCCGTTTACTAATAGTCCTTGCAACCTAAAGGGCAGGGACTAATAATGATCTGAAGAAAAATTACCATTGTATCCAGGCAAAAATGTGATTCGTGTATTTATATGTGTTGCCTATGTATATGTTGTATAGGATTATAAAGCCACCAATTCCAGAAGATAACATGTCCATGCATTGTTAAAGTGCCTTCAATAATTGCTCCAAACACAAAAATACTCATTATCATGATATTTCGTTTGTATATATCTTATGAAATGATGGTTGAAAAAGTAAAATGGCCAGCAAGGCCTTGGTTACACTTTATCTGTTGGATCATGTTGTCATTGATGCCAATGGTTTGATTGATTAATGTCATTGATTGATGTCAAGTGATTGATTGATGTCAAAGGATTGATTGATTGATGATTGATGTAATATAATATGTATTTTCCTTGATGAGAATGCAT
>SNQJ01S0000127.1:569428-579936 GCA_010110895.2 Picea sitchensis
GATAATAATAAATAATTATTGATTATTCAAGGGACGCATCCTTTCATGGATGGTCACCATATGTTCCCTATATATGGAACACTCATCATTGTAATAATATATCCATCATATCTTATATGAAGAAAAACCAACATGGTATCAGAGCAGGACTGGGCTAACTTTCACAGGAGGGCCTGAGATCCTAAAAGAAAGTTGTTTTTATTTTTTTTAGAAAACGAGGTGCCCATCAATTTAAATTTTCGTTGGTGAGCATAAATACATGTGAAAAGGTGTGAGAATTGTTGATTTCGATCGAGTTCAAGAAGCCAGACCTACTAATGTGATCTGGCTTGGCCTTGCGAGACATGGAAGCAAATATCTGGCAAAATCTTCTCGACGATATGTTGTTTATGATTTTGGCGAGGTTGCCCCTTCGAATTCTTGTGAATCTAAAGAGTGTGTGTAAACAATGGAATTATATCCTATCGCCATTGATGGGTAACCCTCTGCAAATAATGGATCCAAACTTGCCATTTCATTCCCTTCCTGGTTTTTTCATGCAAGTAAATTGGGGTCACGAACATGATGTGGAAACTTGGGTTATAGAAGGAAATGGTTCACAAATTTAAAAAGTTCATTTGCATATCACTGTTGCGGATGTTAGCAAAAGCCTCTTGTGCAACATTTGTGTACCACATGCTTACTTAAGTAATCCAGCTACGGGGACTTGGAGACGCCTCACCCTCCCTTCTCGTGAAGGTCAAGTTCCTGTATTTTTTTTTCCATACGATGGAATTTGACGTTTATACCAGGAATTACACAGTCATAGTAGGCAAACATAATTCTGATGACCGACCCGAGGGATTAATAAAATAGTCATGGAGATTTATGATTCAGAATTCGATGCATGGACTAGGGTTTCTACCCATGTCCCCCGCTATGTATCACCTCACCTTTCGGGTATTCATTCTCCGGGAAAGTTTTACTGGTGTGTTCTCTGGGGTGAATCCATTTACCGTTTGGCAGTATTCATGGCTGTAGACAGGACTTGGAAAGTAATGCGAATGCCGCAAGTATGTAACCACTGGTTATATTTAGCTGGATTCGATATCCATGGACGGTTGGTAATTTGGGGAAATTTGTAATGAAAGAAAATATAATTGTCAGTCGAACGTTCCCCTATAGCGCTTACCGTGCTATAATGTTCCAACACGTTTGATCTTTTAAAGCGTAGATGATATCTGTGTTTGATTCCATGTGAATGTTATCGTTAGAGTGAACGTGAGCCCAACCACCTAAAGACTCACTTTGAGTGTGTGTGGGCCCCACCACGTGCAGTGTGTGCGTCTGCTTCAAGTCTAAGCACTATGTGAAATATATTTGAGGGTGTGAGTGAATCTTATAAATAATAAAGGTTATGTGGATGGATCACTGAGAATTGAAGCACGATTTTGTTGAGACGAGGGTTCCACCAAATATGCACTGAGAGGAGTTGGGACAACTTCATTTCAACTAGAGTCTGGAACCAAGACATTGGTTCCATGAAGAAACCTCGATATGTCTTGGAGACATCAATTCAATGATGGAACCTCGATGTGTCCTAGAGATGTTTGAGGCGACATCATGAGACATTCTCCTCGAAGGATCTTGTATGGACTAGTAAGAGAAAATGTGGACTCCATCCTCCTGATGTGCCTTAAATGGTCATATGAAGGAACCAAGACATTGGTTTCACTAGGGAACCTCAATATGTCTTAGAGATGTGTTCCACGAGGGAACCAAGAGATGTCTAGTATGGACATAGTTCATGAGGGAAGCCTGAGGTTGGACAGTTTAGGATATTTTGGGTGTCAAGTATGCATTCATGTACCCAAGAAGAAAAGGACCAAGATAGACCCTTCAGGAACAAAGAGTACATTTGTGGGGTACAGTGAGTCTTCGAAGACATATCAGATCTACATCCTTGGTCAAAGACAGATTGAGGTGAGAATAGATGTTAACTTTGAGGAGGATGTATCCTTTAGGATATCTAAAGGATCTCACATGGATATTGATAGTGAAAGATAGGAAGATATGGTGTCGTCTCCCCCTCACCCTCCAGTAGTTCAGAGGGAGACATTTTTTCCTATTGATCCAATTGATGATCTTGTTGATCTTGTAGCTCCAGTTGATGTTCTCAGAGATATTTCAATAGGTTGGAAGAGACCTACATGGGCTTGTCAAACTTTATAGGAGGTAAAAGGACATGCAGCTCCACATGGTACCTTCTGATAGATCAAGAGACCTCATTTATGAGCCACATCATTGATTCTAAGCCTTCTTGTTATGAGGAGGCATTTAGTCAGCCAGTATGGAGAGATGCCATGATGGAGGAGGATCAGTCCATCATGAAGAGTGATGTAAGGGATATTGTCCCAAGACCTGAGGGGAAGTCTGTAGTGACTTCCAAGTGGATCTATAAGATCAAACACACAGTTGATGGGAGCATCGAGAAACACAAAACAAAAAAAAATTCTCTTGTTGCTCGATACACTTCTATCCAGATGATTATTTCCATTACATCATCCATGGGTTGGAGACTACATCAGATGGATGTGAAGATAAACTTTCTCGATGGAGATATTGAAGAAGAAGTATACATCAAGAAKCCATATGGTTTYGTGATACATGAGAATGAKTCTCATGTGTGCAGGTTGAAGATGGTCGTGTATGGAATCAGGCAACCACCTCGAGCTTGGTATGCAAGGATTGATGGACACCTGATGATTTTTGGGCTTCAGCAAAAGTGTTGTTGATTCGAGCATGTACTACAAGACTGTTAATGGTGAGTCCCTGATTTTGGTCCTCTACGTTGATGATTTATTCCTCACCGATATAGAGAGCCTTATTGTTGAATGCAAGTATGCATTGGCCTCTAAGTTTGAGATGAAGGACCTTGGTATGATGCACTACTTCTTGGGACTAGAGGTGTGGCAAAGAATTGATGAGATCTTCCTGAGTCGGGGGAAGTACACAGTTGAGATATTGAAGAAGTTTGAGATACTGAACTTGAAACCCGTGGCTACACCAATGATGACGAATCTGAAGAAACTAAGAGTGTCTTCTTCCGATTTTGACGAAATTGATCTGACTCTGTACAAACAATTGATTGGATAATTAATGTATCTGGTTAATACCAGACAAAATATTTTCTATGCAATGAGTGCACTTAGCCAGTTTATAAGTTAGTTGAGATAGACTTACTAGACTATTGTGAAGCATGTGTTGAGATACTTGCAAGGCACAGTTGGACATGGTCTGAGATATACTTCCAGTATTGATATGATATGGAAGAAATATATTGACTTTGATTGGGCAGGGAGCTCAGTGGACTAAAAGAGCACCTTCGGGTGTTGCTTCACTTTGGGATCTTCCATGGTTTCTTGGTGTAGCAGGAAACGAACTTTTGTGGCTTTGAGCACAATAGAAGTAGAGTACATTGCATTAAGTATGACAGTCTGTGAAGCAGTGTGGCATCGCAAGCTCCTTGCATATTTATCTGAACATGTGTTGGATTCCCCATTATTCATTATGGTAACCAAAGTTATGTAAAGATCTTTGATAATCCAGTGTTTCATGACAAATCGAACCACATTGAGATCAAGTACCATTACATCTAAGACATGGTGCAAAGGAAGGAAGTATTGGTGCAGTACCTTCCTACAAATGAGCAGGTTATTGATGTTCTTACCAAACCAGGATGAAGTTCAAGTACTTCCGGGACAGAATTGGTGTGGCAGAGAATGCCTCCCTCGCTGAGAGGGAGTGTTGATGTTTACAGCTTCCTGAGACATTCTCCAGATCGTACTCCTTTGTTACTGAGTTGAGTTGATCTGTGATGACACTTATCCAAGAAGGGGTAAGTGGGGCACTTATCTAAGAAGGGATAAGTGTGTTTGGGCTTATATCCCAACATCCCATGTGGAGAGAACATGAGGACATGTTAAGGGATTTGACCCTTGACGTCATACACTATGGAAGTTGACCCTAGTGTTTCTAGAGGGTGTAGCCTCTAGAAGTCCACATGGAGTGCCATGTCTGACAAACTTTCTCCAGATCGTACTCCTTTGTGAATTGAGTTGAGTTGATCTGTGAGAACACTTATTTGAGAAGGGATAAGTGAATTTGGGCATATAGCCCATCATCCCATGTGGAGAGAACATGTGGACATTTCAAGGGAGTTGACCCTTGACATCTCACACTATGGGGATTTGACCCTAAGTGTTCCTAGAGGGAGTAGCCTCTAGAAGTCCACATGGGAGTGCCATGTGTGACAAAACTTTTGCTACTATGGTGGTTGTGTACCACTAGTAGAGACTGTGTGTCTTTGGACAATAGTTGTGTACTATTATGGAAAGATACCTCCCTAGCTAAGAGGGAGTGTTGATGTTTCAGCATCGAGCGAAACTTCTCTTAGATTGGGTTGCAGACCAAGGGAGATAGGATACATTTATCATAAAGGTGCACTTGTGGTAAATGGGCATAGATGTAGTGCTTCCTTGATCATGACAAGGAATAATATGGACTCGAGGTGCTTGAAGTGATTTCCACATGTCAGTCAGCATCAGGTCGACATTCAGTCATAGGTGTGTACCTATGGTGAAAGATCTTGGTGTGGTATTTGTCCTAGTCATGGTGATTTGACAAGGAATGATAAAGACTCAAGAGGCTATATGCTATTACATGTGGACCCAAAGTGAGCCTAATCTTAGAGAGAGTTAATTGGCTCAGAGGGAGAGTCGCGGAAGGAGTTTCTCCTTGGTTCAGGTGGGAGAGAGATATCTCCCAAGACTGACAGACAAGTGTCATGAGCCTAGGGTAAAGTTTGTATACTTCAAATACAAGCTTGGCATGTTGCAGAATGTCTCCCTCGTTGAGAGGGAGTGTTGATGTTTGGACAACATCAAGAAGATATTCTCTTAGAATAATTATCAATAATATAATTATTTATTATTAAATATCATATATAATAAGTAAATGATAATAATAAATAATTATTGATTATTCAAGGGACACATCCTTTCATGGTTGGTCACCATATGTTCCCTATATATGGAACACTCATCATTGTAATAATATATCCATCATATCTTATATGAAGAAAAACCAACAGTATGGATATGGAGGGTGCACCACTAGGCAGAAAGAGAGTAGGGAAAGTGATGGTTAATGGTTGATTATGTATTGGGGACAAGTTTGAGGCAAAAATTTATGGTGGGGATGGAAAAGATTGATATAACCAAGTATATATTTACCAATAGTTATGGTCTTGTTGCTAAGCAATTGTTGCGGTATACTATAGTTGGGTCAAACACCTTCAACACCCATTTGGACGGACCAATATGGACATATTCTTTCTAGCGAACTACTTTGTTTCTCGTCTCCTTGTATTGTCCTATTCCCTTGGAAGTGTTGGCATCATCGATTCCTCCCCTCAAGATGTGCTCCTTTTCCTTTGGTCCGCCCACTATTGTTGGAAACTCCCCCTTTCTTTGTCTCGGGGCCTCCTGGACAGTCAACATTGATGTGACGTGCTTCTTCTTGACTGGTGGCACCATCTGCATACTAGTGCAGTATTGTAACCTCTGAGTCGGGCACGTGAATCCTTCCCAAGTTTCCCCCATGGTGGCGTAGCCTAAACATTCTATGTTCAATTAGCATTTTTCACCTGAATCCAGTGATCTAAATCTAGGCAAAATCATAATTTTATGTTGTTTAACTTGCATTTTTGAATGCATAAATGGATTCAGCGTCCTGAAAACCCCTAGGGCACTCGGATTATACAGACTTAACCACTCAAGGGGATACTTATAATTCCATGGACTAGTGTCCCTTCGTTATACAAAGGGTTAACTCTAAGACATGGCAGTACAAGTCAAGACCAGTCATCATAGGACTTCACTAGTCACATTAACTAACATCTGACTTGAAATTCGCTCATAGCCTATCTAGCGGCACAGTTGAGCTGGGTTAACCACTGTCAAGCCTGCCCACATCATGCAAACTTTTAATCTGCACTATGTTCATCCATTAATCCTTGTGCTTTCCAATCATATCCCTTGTACACACACGTTTAATTGATGTCTTGAGGCAATGCGGGCATAACAAGCCCGCACCAGACATTTTTACCCCCTCTAGCTGGCATAATTGACGTCTCAATCAAGACAATGCAAGTATAATAAGCCCGTGACAGACATTTGTATCCCCCTAGCTGGCATAATTAAGACCCAACTAGGTGCCAAACGCACCCATGAGACGAATACTTTGTTGACATGGCAGTGCAACGTAGATGCCATAGTGGCAGGCCATGGGGCGATGGTGGGTCACAATGGTGATGTCAGCATTACAACATCGATGGTCTTCCCCAAATACAAGCAGTTTTATCCATTACAGTGGGTAGCGCAAAAGATTTTTTTATTACAAACCATCAAAGATGTGTCAAAGGTTCGACGAATAAGGAACCGCATCATAAGTTAGACGAACGTCGAGACACCAAGAAAAGCATATAATGAAATTTTGAAAATTAGTGAGTAATGTCCGACGATAAGGTCGATTTTGTTTGTAACGTTGGAACACCCTGTTGGAATTCAACACCACATGTAGTAGTGAATGCTCTTGCAAAAGTAGGCTAAATAAATTAGTCTAGTTATAATATATGTAAATTAGATGAAAATATTTCTTTGAAGAATTTGTACCAAATATGTTAAAATTTTAAAAAGTTTCCAATGTTGAATTGCTAAACACTCCATAAAACATTTGAAATGGCTGGACAACCAGCTTTATTGGGCAATTTTTGGAAGTCATAAAAGATAACTTTTGCAAACCAAACTAACTATTGGTTGCATGGAATCAATTTTAGAGGAGATGAAGACCCTGTAGTTGTAACTAATTAGTTTTAACTAATTGGAGACTAATACCACTATTAAATGTTGCATATGGAGATATATCTAAGATAATAGCTAGATGGATAATCATCACTATGAATCAAGTTTCAGCGAAGATAGACTAATTCCACAAAGTGTGTGTTCAAATTTTCACTTAATTTACTTAAATTACAAAATAATCCAAACAAAACTACTTAACCAAAAGAACTGTGTGTCGCTTATGATTTTCCCTTGACATTGTAAGTTTGAAAAATATAAAAAAAATATCAACTTATATTATTATATGTAAATATTGTCGATGTCAGGACACTGCAGGTTTTGGGCGACTCAAAATTGGTGATAGACTGGGCCAAAGGAAAAATCTATATCCAAAACATCAACTTGGCCAACATTTTGAGAGACATTAGACTCTCATTTCAATATTTTGGTTGGTTGTCCTTCCAACACATCCTGAGAGAACTCAATGTAAAAGCAGATGAACTCTCAAAAGAAGCTTTACAACTGCAACGAGGGGCCTTCGGGTACTATGAGTACTTTGAAGGCACTAAAACAGAAGCCATGGAGTTCCGGTTGTAACTCTTTTTTAAGGACATGTCAATGATGTGGGGATTCAAAGAATGAACAAAAAGCAAAGGAAGCACAATGATTGGAAAGGAGGCAGTAGTCTTAGGACATTTTGTTGTCACAGATAACAGGGAAGCCTTTTAAGGAAATTTTGTAAGAACGAAACATGTATATCCTATGAATATAAGAAGTTTTTTTTCTGTGGAAAAAAATATAAAAAATTAAATATATTAAATCGAGACATAAGTATGTAAATTTTATTCGATAAAAAGTTATCATGCTTCTTACATGCTATCTCATGTTAAACTTAAATAGAATCAAGAAAACAAATATTATAAACAATGATTAAAAAAGAAATATAATCAAAAAGAATTATGAGTTTATGTAATATCAATTAAATAAAAACCACATAAAAATATATCAATTTAAAATTCAACCATGTTATGTTTTCCCCTATCTATATAAATTTATAATCCTATATTTGAGAGAATGCAATATTTTTCACTTGTTAATTGTTCAGCACAAAAGAAAAATTCCAAATAAATTGTTGTTAACAACAATTTGATGTCAATAACCTCGAACGAGCTCTGGTAAAAACCCTATGGATGGTTCTCCCTTGTTTTGGTTCATTCGGGATGGATGGTTTTGTTGGGAGGGGGGGTAGGGAATTTGCCCCCTTCGGATGTCAAGGCTTGGGCTTTTCATGCAATGGTCACGGATTCTATAAAACTTTCGAAGACCCAACCCTCGCGCCTTTTTAAGAAGCTTGATGAGATGCCGAAAATTAATCTTCCCCCCTTCATGGCTCAGAAGAAGGATTTGGCCCTAACAGATCATGGTCTAATCGGCCAATTTACTGGCATTTAACCAAAGTTTGTTGTAATCTAGTTGCAAAAAAGTTGGGCTCCTCCTATCAAAGGTTCCTTGAGTCATTTATTTTGTGGGAGAGGGCTTTATGCCTTTCTCTTTGAACAAAAGGAAGATAGAGATCTGATTTTTCGTAGTGGACCATATTTTCTAGAAGCAAGAGAGATGTATTTCAATAAGTGGACTCCAAATTTCAATCCAGAGAATGGTGTTCCCTCTATTGTCCCAGTGTAGGTACATTTACCCCATCTTCCCCTTCATTGTTGGAGTGATGATGCCCTCCAGTGCATAGGAAACTCCTTGGGTCGGTATATCGATGGGGTAGAACCGAAACAAAAAACATGTTCTCATGCACTTGGATTTGTGTTGAAGTTGGCCTAGAAAAGGGCATTCCTTAAGCTATGATATTCTCATTGGACAATCGGTAGCATGTGCAGCAATTGGACTATGAACAACTCCCCTTCAAATGCAACATTTTCCACGAATATGACCACATCGCGAAAAATTGCAAGAAAACCATCCCTACTCAGACCTCTAATAGTGGGCCTAAGGAGCAGTGGCACGATGTACAAAATAAATTCGGAACTGGGGATAGAACTTGTAATGCATCTGGCCCTAGCTTGATCCCCTTTAATGGCCAGGTCAATCACCCCAAGACTTATGGCAACCCTCGCTCTATGGCGAAAGTCCCAAAAAAAAACAGTTTTGAACTTCTCTAGCAAATGTTAGATAATGAAGAGGAATCATCATCTACATTTGTTTTTTTGGAATCTTCCCTTTGGGAGCCTCCTTCAGTCCAACCCTCATCTGGGTTGCCTTCTATAAAAGGTGGGGTGATGCTTAAATCAAGAGAATATAAGAAGGTAATTCTTTTACTTTCCTTTGCATGAGAAATTGGCCTTTGCTAATTTGGGATTGAAAGAAATATTACAAAGATGTTGAGGTAACATTTCATGATCACAAAGCCAAGGAATTTGATACAGATTATTCAATTGACAAAGAACAAGATGACATGGCTTCTGAAGAAAATTTTCCAAGAAGATTAGGATGGAAGGAAACGTGGATTATTCAGGAAGAACAAGCCAACAAAGACATTATGTTAGGGTCCTAGCAAACCCTTCCCAAAATGATGGGGTCTTCCAAGCCGCCAAAAAACTCTGGCAACAATGTGGCAACGAAAGGGGGTTCTTCTCAAAACCCACCTAAATAATGATTATAGTCTCATTGCAGGGGTTTAGGCAACACCCCAAAATCTTCCACTCCCAGGATCTTATTCGTAATGAGAAGTCGTCTATTCTCCTACTCCTAGAGACTAAAATGAAAAAAGAAGAATTCAGGAAAACAACGTTGGGAATGTTGAAACATTGGTGGTTTATGGTAGAAGATGCAAAAGGAGCCTTAGGTGGTCTTCGCACCCTCTGGAATACAAGTGAGGTTTGTTTGGTTTTTTCTCTTCAAACTCATCATTGGATTTTAACTAAATTTAAGTATGTATGTGATAACAAAATTTTTGTGGTCATCAATGTATATATGTTGGCAAGCCCTATGGAAAAACCGACCTATTGGAGCTCTATTTTGAGTCTTCGGGATTTAGGATTTTCTTCGGATTGCATCCTAGCTGAAGAATTCAACACAATTAGATTCAACTCTGAAAAAAGAGGTGGGTTTTTTGGTAGAGATCCCTCTCGGGACAAAATGGAGGAAATTATAGATGAATGGGACCTCATTGATGTCACTCCTCAAAGAGACAAATTTACTAGGACCAACAAGCGCCAAGGGCCTAGTCACATTGCATCCCACCTTGACCGTTTTCTCGTTCATAGCCGCTTTATTTCCACTAATTCCACCCTTAAATCCTTCATCCTCCCCTCCCTGATTTCTTATCATAAACCCATCTCCTTGCACCTTCGCCTTCTTCATGATTATGGTCCCCTTCCCTTCTATTTCCTTCCCTTATGGCTTGGTTCCCAAGATGTGGATTGCCTAGTGGCTAGTGCTTGGAATACCTGGATTCCTAGTACTCTTGTGTTTATTTGGGAACGAAAGTTTAAAATGGTAAAGCATTCTCTTAAGTGTTGAGAAAAAAATTCCTTCAATTCCCCCTCCAAGGTCAAAGAGGAGTTGAAAAAAAAGACGGAAACTCTTCAATTGGAAATGGAAGAAAATGAAATATCA
>SNQJ01S0000127.1:607699-617936 GCA_010110895.2 Picea sitchensis
ATCTACATAGTACATAGTTCACAAAAATGTGCCAAGAAACTAATACGGTAACTGACACATTAGTTTCCCAGGAGCAGGCTATATTATCCAACGTCCATCTAGATCCTTATGAACATCTTGTCAAAGCATTAATGTTAAGTTGTAAACGAAATTTCATAGAAGAATATAAAAACAGAAAATCATGTAATCACTAACCAAAGCAACAAAATGAAGAGCAAGAAAAAAATAATCACATCTGCAAATTTCAGTGCTCGGATTTCAAGATCATTTTCCCATCAGATGCAGAATCTCAAATAAACTAGCATCCATGGGCCGTCAGCAATCTTTGTGACACTTCACACTAATAATATTAGGCAATACTTTCTCTTTATAAAAAATAATTAACATTCTGCCTGATCTCAAGCCCAACTGTTGCAAAACAATTTCAACATACAATTAACATATGATAGATGATTACTGCGATGTGGAATATTATAGGAAATTATTTCAAAAGCACTGTACAAGATGATGTTTATCACAATGACAGTCAATCTTTTTTAAAAGAGATGCTCCTAAGCAGTCAAGGGCAAAACCATGATCAGGTAGATTGCATGGCACAATTGATGTTGAGGAAAAAAGGCATTTCAACATCAAAATATTGGGCCAAGACCACATAGTAGCTGAATTATCTGCATGGTCACGATTTATAAAAAGTTTTTCATATTACAGGAAACAGTGTCTGAACGTAATCTCCATCAAAATTCCATAAATATAAATACAAACTGGAACAAGTATTTTATACTTGGTCATGAAAAGCAATAGGGCCCCTGACTTGGACTGAGACACATGATCAACACAGACCAAACTATCATTTCACCTCAAGGCAAAACTGGGCCCACTCTCTTTTCAATTGAAGAAAATCTTGAAACACTATAATTAATTCTGAGAAATTGCAGCCTTCTAGTTTTTCTAGAGTGTTTGAGTTTTCCTGGTTCAGATACGCAGCCTTCTAGTTTTTCTAGAGTGTTTGAGTTTTCCTGGTTCAGATACTACTAGACTGTTCCCATGGCTGTTCTCACTTTATGTAAAATGTCAGTTTCTGGTGCTTGTAGAAAATTCACATAAGACGAAACTATGTTAAATGTAATAATCACTCTAAAATTTGAAGTCTCAACTGAAACTACCACATACACTCTTGAATTCTCGAATTTGTTCAGTTATTTGCAAATGAATATAGTAAAAAGTGAAAAACACACTAGAATACTTACATGGACCTTCACAGTAAGAAAAATTTCTATATGCCTTAAATCTATAATTAACTCTTACAAGACGCAAATTGTCCATACCATTAACAGGTATAAAAAGTTTCACAATGTCACACAACAGTCATCTGAAATGTGTTTTCACAATTAGCCTTCCATTTCTTCATCTTCATGCTCATCATCCTCAAGTGTAAGATCACCAAGCAACTCATCCAAAGGTACAGAAGGAACATCTTCTCCATCTGTCATAGATGCTGTATCCACTCGCTGATAATTTTCATTTCTGTACAATGCAATCTTGGATCGCATCTCCTGGTCTTCCTCCAGGTCATCCAAAAACTTTTCATAGTCTTCCTCTTCCTTCCCATCCTCCACTCTGCCTCTCGAAGACGGTTCAACCTCCATGGGCAATGTTTTAAGCTTCCAAGGCCGAGGCTTACCCCGCTTCTTCTGGCGCTTCTCTTCATAACTTTTCTTCACCAAAACCACATCTGGAAGATCGAGTCCTTTGTATTTATCCAACTCCATATCATTAGTATTTGCACCATAGAGATCAAAACCAAGAGCATTGTCACCAGGACCTAAAAGATGGCCCAGATGAGTTTTCACTGTAAAAATTGTGTCATTTTTTCCAAAGTCTGAAACACGAGCTACCTGTGCCTCTGCCAATGAATACTTCATACCACCCACAGTCGTCAAACCAATCTCAACTTCAATATCCAATACAATATATTCAACCAACTGCCTGTTTGAAAGAAGGTGCTTAAAAGGAACCCTCCAATACTGATTTGCGTCCATAAAAACATGCCTCGAAGTAAATGGGTCAAGCAGCATAATATTGGTACTCACTTTTGTGCAAAGGACAAGGGGACCCAAGTTACCCAAGTTCGCCGAAACCTTTGGAGGGAGGCAAACCAAATCCTCCTTGCAAATAGGGCAAATCTGAACAGAGAAAGTGTACTTATAATTGTATGTATTGCTCTTTGAATCCTGAGACACGAGCTGTTTGTCACTGCGATTTAAAATGGGCACCACGTTGCCCAAAAAGCTCACAAACTTAACTGCATGACTTCTATTAGAAAAGAAAAAATCAACACCCTCGTGCACTTGTTTAACATTGATTGCCTGAGCAGCTGCCCCGTGCTTGAGAATCAACTGTTCCAGATAGAAAAACGTTCTCCTATGGCTAACATGCTGCCTAACTTGCACAACAGCCACATACTGATCAGGGTTCGACTGAACCCTTGTACAGTGTTCACACATATGATCTTGCTGAACATATTCAACAACATAGGCCTGTTCCAATATAGCCCCATTGAGGACTTCCTTCTGTATTCGCAACTTGACCTTGATTCTCTTAGAATGGGGTTCAGTCCATATGAATTCAGCATGTACAAGCTTAACCTTGTTCAAATTCTTGAGCCTCTTAATACAAAATGTTAAGAGTTCCTTGGATTCTAACTGGGCTTTTATCCATGTTTTGGGGGGCTGTAAGTAAGAATTACATTCAGGGCAATGAAGGATTGTTACGTGCTTTTGTAGACCTTCTGTGATGTCGACTTGGGTTCGTATACAATTAACACACATGTTTGCTGCGTTGGGTGGCATGGAAATACCGCACATACAGCACAGTACTCGACCCACGGTCTGATGTACTGTAAACATATCGGCCATTGGACCCTCGGCCATTTCTACACCGTTTTAGACAAATAAACACTCAAAACAAAGATTTAACAGCTATCTCGATCAGATCTCTTACCTCTGATATGTAATCGCTTCTACTCGTTCCTTGATGATTATGTTTGTGTTTGATATCTGCTCGTTGTTTCTGATAGGGTTTTAAATTTGATGACAAAACCCTGGTTGTATCGCTCGAAAAATGAAAAAGAAGATAGGAACCTATATCCAACAGCAGTGGACGACCGAACCAGATCGACGGTCCTCAAGCTCACACCCTGATGAGGGTTTCGATACCCATTTGGATCATTTTATACAGAGCACTCTTCAATTACAATTTGAGTGTGCCTACCTATCATGAGTAGGCAAAGGTTTTCATAATACAAACTTAAATTTAATTTTTTTAGTATTAATTTATTTATTTTTTTAGATTGCAAAATTTATCATAACTCTTGCCATGGGTCGTTAAAGACAATTTTAATTATTATGAAATGTGTTACAACCTTTATGTATTAGTAATTTTTATAAATTTAAATTTTAAAAGTCGATATCTATAATGAAAAAATGGATTATTTTTTAAAATAAAGTTAATAAAATACATTAATGTAAATCCATTAAAACTATGGACATAAATAAAGTTAATAAAATACACTAATGTAAATCCATTAAAACTATGGGTTAGCACCGAGAGTGACCCTCGGATTGCAAGGGGATAAGCTCGGTACCCATCAAATAGGTTTGTGATTGTGGATTAATGATAGAAGGTCAAATGGACAAAACTCGGCAAAGCAATACTTTAACACAGAAAGTCTAGGCTAGTATGCATAAGCAAATGAGGTTTTGATTAGCTTTAGTCAGAGGTTTTAAAGGTAAGGGTGAGTAGATGGAAGACTTGGTGAGGAAGATGAATGAGCCTGCTATAAGCATCAGGCCTTTTAGCAGCTAGGTGAAGAAAAACTCAGTCACAAGATCTTCTTGAACCAAATCAAAAACAGTGAACAATATCTACAGCAGCATTATAATCAAACATCCATTACAACACAACCATACATCTCATAAGGATCCTCCAATAATGAGCATTCAGAGTAAGAAGAAATTAGATGATGAAAAGGGTTTGACTTCCATTAACCAAAAAGTCCCAGGTCTCATACGCAAACCAGAGTACATCTCTGTTTAATCAAAATATTACAAAAAGGGAGCTCTGCTCAACCATTCGAACCTAACATAACATTTTTCTCAAGTGTTTATAATCAAATAGTGGATAACAGCTTGAAATGCGAGTTGGCCTAACTATCCTAGGATTCCCCAAAAAGAACTACTAATCTAGCATCTGTACAAGTGGATCTAATATACTGCTAGAGTCAAGGAGCCTGTTGGCAACAATTCTAACAAGATATAATTGTCAAGCTTTGCAGTTGCTTGGGCGCATCTCCTCGAGTGCCATGTGTTTTTTTTAGTACGCAGAACCTGCTTATTTTTTTCCCATACTGGTTCCTTTTCCATTTGTACCTTCGCATAGCTTTACTGTGAATTACCTTGTAGTTGAAGGTGGATGATGGCGTTGATAATTCATAAGCTTAACTCAACGCGAGCTCTTTACTGGAACAATTGTTGGCCAAACGATCATGGGGAAAACGTGAATGGTTATGAACAAGAGGACGTGGGGACAGATGTTCGATAGGAAGATGAGATGAGTGGATGCGGAGGTGGATGGGCTAGAGGGACAGGTGTGAAAAGTAGCAGAGAAAAGGTGACGTGTAATGAGAGAAGGAAAAAGATACAAGGGTCGAGGAGGCATCGAGAGGAAATGGAGGACAGGTGGCATGTGGTGAGAGGAGGAATAGATACATGGGAGGTGATGTGTAGGGAGAAAAGTCAGAGAGGCGATTGACGTGACAGGCAGGAGGGTGAGCGGTAGATTGAGTGGAGGACAGATGTAAGTGGGGGTGTGAGCAGTAGATTGAGTGGAGAACAAGTGTAAGCGGGGGTGTGAGCGGTATGGAGTGAGGGATGAGTGGGATTTTGAAGGGGGGTGGGGGGTAGATGGTAAGAGAAATTGGAAGGGGGGGCTCTGAAATCACAAGGAGGCACCACATTAGGTGGGGGAAACCGCTTTTCGGACCCCCCTATGTCGTTAAAGGTAGAAAGGTCGAGGGGGTCCGAAATGCGCTAAGGACCGTCGATCTTTGCGATGATGCATGTCGTCGCTGACAACATGTGCGGAAATTATCCACTACACGACAAAGGGCTTTTCCGCTAGAAGACTTAGGATAAAATAATATGCGTGCCAGGAACTTTAGCAAAACAATTTAATTTTTAATGCCTTTATCTATTTCCCTTTGAAAACCATATTTCACTCTGCAAATTTACCCATGACAACTTCATGTGATAACACTATGGATATATTTTAAATAATAAAAAGTTAGAGGTTTGCAACCATCCATCCATCCATCCATATATATATGAGTGGTAGGGTCCCTTTTGACTCTAGAGGAGACTAGGTAAGTGACTTGTTTGGGGACTTGGCAATGCCCAAATAATGAAGCAAGAGCGTTAACAAGTTTACCAAGGTTGCAAAGGGTGTGGAATGGTAAAATTTGATCAATAACCATGGTTGGAGACTCTTATATAATCATTAGATTTATTCTTAAGTTGTATTATCCCCATTGTAGTAGCTTACATCATTTGATTCATAGAATAACAAATGTGGTCCAAAGTTTGAGGTCCACTCTTTCTTCCATGTCCTACGAATCCACAACAAGGAAGTGGACCTCCTTACCATGGAGCTCAATGATGGAAGGGTAACTAAGTATTAAAAAGGGGCACCTATCTCTATGCCTCTCCCATAATTTATTTGGCATTTATCTGTCTATGGCATCAACACCCAAGGGGATTCTTTTGCATGTACAAAAGGACAAACCATTATGACCACATCCCTTGTCCTTTCCTCTTGTTTAATCATTACTTGCGTGTTCATTTATTTGTATCACAATGTGGGTCTTTTCTACCTATTGTGGGATAAAGTTCTTGCTCGGGTTCTTTTGGGTGGATTCATTACACTCCCTGTCGTTTTCTTTGATAGTCGACATCTGTTCTATGGAAGGAGGGTTGTTTTTTTTGGGGGGGGTCCTCAAGTTATTCGGAGAAAGAATTCTCTAGTTGTTTTTGAACTTCTCTCAATGGTGTAGTGTAAGAGTTGTCATTGTCCCTAGTGCGAGATAGCGGAGGTCAAGTGACATTTGAGAGAGCACGAGCGAGGTATTATTAAAGCCCATCTTGAAGTGGTGAAAGCATCCTTGCAATGTATTAAATGGCATGAAATGTGGGAAGAAAATATGTGTATAGAGTCAAGGGAGTATGACAGGCAAATGATTCAATTGAAGAAGCAAATCAAATAACTGAAGGAGATGGAACAACGTTCGAGGGGCTTGGTGTGTTCTTAGAATGACAGGTTTCAAGCTCTAGATAGGCAATTTGCTATGATTAATGCCAAGGTGGATGGTTTGTCACATCTGCTCTATTCGATGGCTAGTATTCCCCATGGTAATTATGTTCTTGTAGGTGGTCCATCTAGAAGGGATCCTGGTTTGAAGTTCTTGGCGTCACGATGGAAAAGCACGAGACTTTAGAGGTGGCAACTATAAACCCGTTAGATTTCCTAGACTAGATGCATCATATGGTATTGTTGTTGATGATACTCGAGTTTTTTGAGAGGTCCTTCTTGTATTTGGCTTTTAATTTCATTGTTAAGTTACTATGTATTCTAAATTTGTGTTGCTTCTAAGATAGTTTGTTAGGGTTAATTATTATCACAATAGAGGCTACCAAATCTGGCTAGATAACTTAGAASTTTTMTGGAAACTAGATTTGGAAATTTTGAAAGCTAGCTTAGGCATTTTTCATTTTTGTATTACACAATTAGATGATTAGGTTGCAACCCTTTCTCATACAAAATTACACACATGCACGTGCGCGACTTGGGTTTGCTTGTGATTAAAAGGACTTGAAACCTTTTACCTTGCTAATTTAGCTTCCATATATCAGTAAAACAAAAATCATATTGAGAGCCTTATGATACTAAGTTGAGGCAAGCAATAAGCACTCAGCTATAGGGCATTTAATCCTCTATAGCCCAGGTTATACACCATCGGATCTAAAGTTATTTTAGATCCGATGGTGCACAACCCAAACTACAGAGCATTAAATGCCCTATAGTCGAGTGCTTATTACTCCCCCTAAGTTGAGGGATATTCGATTCCCCGAGACTATTTATTATGGTTATTTAATATGTGGTACATTATGAATGGAATGAACACGTGGTTAAAATTGATAATTTATAAAGATTTAAATAGCAAGAATGGATGGTGCTTTCGTACACTTATTTAGTTACGGGTTTCAATGGTTAATGGGCAATAGATTACAACATATTGTGCATGTTTTTTTTCATGTTTTTTTTTTCTTCTATCGAAAACAAACTTATATTAACTATGAAGAATTTACATACAAGGATTGGAAGTGGGGACACTAAGTTTCTCACAAGGGTTACATGTCACGCAGATATATAATACAAAATTTAGTAAGGTGTTGGTACACAATTGACCAAAACTGGTTTTGGAGGTGAAGATCTTAGGGTTACCGCATGCCTAAGGTTTCAATAGGCCTAGTTCTATCTAATGAATAGGTACAACAAGTTATTGGATTACATAGAAGAGCCCTTGGAGGGGTGCTCTATTTTCATCAAGTCATCTCCAAGTATGTTTCTTCGAGGTGATAACCATGGTCAAGACAAAACAAAGAAATACGAAAGGATTAGAACAATCCCATCTACCCTTGAACACCTAGTAGAGGTTGATCTGACGAAGACATGTACTAAGTTTAATGAAGGTACCATAAGGTCAGATAAGTACAAGGTTCTCTTACTGATGGAAATTAGTTTAATGTGACAACCAATGTCCACTCAAAGTTGCTTGGTTCATTTATCAAAGTTGAGGGAGTCGAGGGAAAGAAAATAGTTTTTCTATAGGAAGACCTAGCCTTTGTTAATTCAATGAAGAAATTTGATGATCATTAAAAAGGTAACCATCTACATGATATATTCATTATTAGAGGACTAGATGGAAGGAAGAAGCTACGAGCTTCCCATCATAGCACGAATATCCCTGAGACTAGGGTTGAGAGGAAAGATCCCTCTCTGTGGAGCCAAGGAACTTGTTGTAAGAAATGTGTAAAGAAGAAACCTAAAATCAATATAGTTCTTTGGGAGGACATCATAATGAATTAGGCAATCGAGATGACCAATAGGGCACTTATGGGTTGATTCTTTGGTTGTTTCACCTTCAATTCCAATCGCAAGGAATGGATGAAGGAGATTCGGGAGCCACAACTTAATTACAATCCTGAACTCCACTTACTGACAAGAGGATGGATGGCATTATTTTTCAAACAAAAGATGATGCAGCCAGAATATTAGGTAGGAGGCGATGGTGGAACAATGCACTTATATCTCTATGAAAGTGGATTCCATGTATTGAATCAAGACTAGAGAGATCCTATGTATAGTCGATGTGGATTAAACTCACTGGGCTACCTTTGGAATTATTGGTTTGAATATGTCTTCAAGGTCATAGCGGATTCCATAGTCACTTTTTTGGAAGTAAACAAAAGTTATAAAACCTCCACGTAGCACAATTACATGCATTATGGTGGAAATTAACTTTAAAGAAGGGTTAGCAAATGAGATTTTTCTAGAAGTTTGTGGGAAAATATATTGTCAACCCATCGACTATATAGGAATTCCTCTTCGGTGTGCACAACGTCATTCCTACACTCATGTTACAAATGAAATCAAGCTCAAATTCTCAAAAAACGTCTAGTTGAGGACATACCAAATTATAAAATCATTTGAACAAGGGAAAGGTTTGGCCTCCTGGAAGGAGATCCCAAAAACATTATTGGTTCATGAGCATAAGAGGGAGAAACAATCAATGGAGATTAGTGAGGCACAAATCTCAAGATCAAAAGGCTAAGATTGGAATATAGGTTCATATCCAGCAGCCAAGGTCATTATAGGAGAAACCCCAATGGAGCCTTAGTCTTCCTCTAACTCAGGTAAGATTATTGTAAACTCTCATTCCTTGATGCTTTACAAAATGCAATGTCATCAGATAAAAAAGAGGGATGGGATAGGCATGGATGCTTTGTTAACCCTTATGACTATAGAGGATAAATCCACAGCCCCTGGGTTGGAAGGGAAGAGTTTTGTAGATTTACCTCTACAAGATCCCAAGGGGGTTAAAAAGGAAGCCACATAGGTGCTTTTTTGTTTGGAAGATAAGGAGAATAGTGAGGATGATCTAGAAGCATTCTTCTCATCCAAAAGAGAGGAAAACCTTTTGCTTGACCAATGTAAATAAGCTCTTTGATTCAGATAGTATCCAATGCCTCTCTTGGAAAAAGGAATAGAAGGAAGACTTGGTCATGATGGTATAATACTCTCCATCCCTCAACCAAATGTAGGAAGTCACATATATAGAAAGCCAAAATACAATCCAATAAGGAAATTCAATAAGGGAAGTATAAGACTATAGATATGGTCCTTAGAGTAAACTAGGCCCAAGGAATGGTTAGGCCATGATTATGACCTTTAATATCAAGGGCTTGGGAATCTTGGCAAAAACATCATCCCTCAAAAGGTTTTTGGGCCTTCATATCCGAGAATAGTTTTATTCCAATAAACTATGGGAGAGGGATCAAAGTTCCAGGGAGATTTGAAAATTTCATGAAAGATTGGAAATTCATGGGTTGATTAGAAGGTAGATCAGGGGGGGGTATAACATGTTTGAGGAAAGGGTTATTTAAGCTATATAATTCCAACAATTTTGATTAAGGTATTAGAGCAAAATTCTACTCTTTGGAAATGTGGGAGACATATAATGTAGCATCCCCAACCACCTGTTGCTAGGCTATGCCATGTGAAAAAATTTCGAACTATATACAATTTAAAACTTACAAATATTCTACAAATACACAGATTCATACAGAATAATAATAGAAATACACATGCATCATACACAGGAAAAACCCATAAAAATAAATGCATAAATAATAATGCAACATGTAATTTAACACACAATTGACATTTGTCTTTGATAAAAAGGCCACCATCTATGTGCAGACCTTTCACGTTCCTCCCAGCCTTAGACCACACGGCTCAGAGGTCTCAGCAGTGGGTCACCCCCGAGCTGGGACTAAACTCCACCCGGGTAAATGAATTCTTAACCAGGCTGATGTATCTCAGACAACAAGAAAAACTCTCGCAC
>SNQJ01S0000128.1:0-11292 GCA_010110895.2 Picea sitchensis
CAGATCATGACCTTTAAGACTTAACTTTTAACCTTCTACCCAAAATCTCAACCCCTTTTCTCATGCAAACATGGGAAGAATCGACTCACCTTTTTAACGATGATTGAAGTAGATCCTCCGTTGAGCCTTTTATTTCCTCGTTGATGTTGCCCCTTCCACAAAGCTTCCTGCAATCAAGGTAAGACTACACATGCATGCTACTGATCTACTAGAGGGTTAGAAATAAAACATAAATCAAATAACATAGATGAGATTCATGTACTTGGGACGAGAAAATAATCTTTTTCATTAGTCTCAAAATGAATCACTTACAATGAATTCTGAGACTGGCCACCGTTCCTCGATCCTGATCCTGGGCTCCTCCTCTTCTTTTGTCCTCCAACTGCTGCAGCATGAATTTCTCCTGAAGCTTGAGGAAAAGCTAAAGGGTTGGGACAATAATGGACTTGGCAATTTGGCAGAGTTTCTTTGCTATGATTTTTCCCTCTTGAATAGTACCCCTACCCCTCCTTTTATAGGCTAGAAGGAGCTAGGGTTTTAGGCGAACTCTCAGCCATGCATGGCCGGGAGCTCCAGTTAACTGACAAAAAGCCTCGTGTCCCGGCGGAAACTTTCCTGATTTTTTGCTTTGTTAGGTACCCGTGGGCTGTAGTGTGTTAGCCCGCGGATACCCGCGTTCAGTAGAAGGTCAGCAAGCGGTCCCCCGCGCCCAGTGAGAGGTTAGGGCGTGGATTGCTTGTTTTAAGTGGGTTTTCAAGGTTTTATTCAGCATGGCTTTGGCTAGGAAGAGGCATGAGTTGGCCTGATGCCAGGTAAGCCTGTGTGGTGCATTTTAGGGTTATAACACACAAGGATTAGGTATCCAACACATTAAAATAATAAACTTATTTATTCAAATAATAAATGTTTGTAGTGGATCTAAGGTCAATTGGAATATTAAACTTGTGCATGTATATTTGTTCTTGCTTATAGAAAGATTTGCCTCACCCTATGAAATCTTGCACAGAGGGCCTTTTTCTATTTCCCTATGCAGACTTGAAGTCCCTTTTTGCAAATCCCAGAGCTAAAAACATTAATTTTCCACATATACACACCTTGCTTATATTGCAACATGTGTATATGCAGTTTGCACCACTACAGCCCACATACAATAGGAAATGTGCCCAAAATTAAAAAATGGTGTATGTCAGGTCACGATATCAATGATCCTTGGCCTTCCATATACTGGAAAAGTTCTGAATCAGCCCTTCAGTTCCACTTGAAGGCTATAAATAGGCCAAATCCAAGCTATGGAAAAGAGGAGAAAGAATTCAACTTTGAGAGAAAAGTTAATCTGGAGAAATTATTCACTTCACATTGAGTCTACATCCCTTTTCCATTTATGTCTGGACACATTGTTAAGCCCCCAAGATCTTCCCTTATTGATTGAGAAATTTGTTGTCTCTCTTATATGAGATTTACTTTGGTGGAGGATTGAAGTGGTGGAGGCCCAGCTGGAAGGAACTTAGTTTCTTGGTTCTAAACCATACTGACACGAATGTTTGTAACTCATTCACTTATGTTGATTATATCTTAATATAAATACTCATTTCTCGTCCAATTAATATCTCACAAATATTTGAATTGTTATTCCATGGGCATATTTGTTATGAGTGTTGATGTATTATGCTATCGAATGTTCTAACATTATATATTATCACCATATCCTTGCATTTCTTGGTTGTTGAGAACTAGTGGAAGGTATATTTCTTTGGGTCAATTCCTCAATGGTGGACTTCATTGAACGTTTGGGCAAGGTAGGCCTTTTATCTTGTCTTGCTAGAATATTTATTTATATAGCATACTTGAGATTAGAGTTCATTTCTACAGTCATTTCCATCTGTTGTGGTTTACCCCTATCCATAAACAGATTTTCATCATAACAGAATTGGCGACTATACTAGGGAAATAATCTTTTCTTTTGGGGTTTGGAGTGTTTTTCTTCTTATATTTCTCTCGTTCATATTGAGTTTCTTGTCGTATGATTGCTTGAAAACCTCTGTTCACTCTGAGTATGAGTTTCTTAGCCTTCTCCTTAGCCTAGCTGTGTTTTGACACATATACGTGGTTTTTTTCTTGACAGTCACATACATACGCGTGTTGTACTTGTGCAAGCTATGTAGATACACGCTTTTCCCTTGAATAGTCATTTACATCAACCTTTGTTTCTTGATTGTTGGGTTTGATGGTTGTTGGGTAGGTTTTGATGATTATTGAGTCTTCTCGGGTCTCTATGGTGACTGTTAAGTGTCTGTGGAATGACATGAAGCCTGTCTTTGGTTGAATTTTTGGGTGATTCCTTTCATTTTTATTTTCCTTGAACCTTGTGTTGGGTGTTTTTTCTCCTTGATATCCTAGTTGGGTTGTCTTTGTCTATACACAGTAGAGTCTTTATATCAAATTGTTGTTCAGTCCTTGCATTTTCATCCTCTTATATTGAAAATAAAAAAATATTTGTCACTTTACATTGATTGGCATTTTGATCTCTTGAGTCTTTGTCATTTATCTTAGTGCATGTAAAGAAATAGTGCATTTGATTTAGAATTGCAAAATTTAATTGAAAATTGCATTTTTTGAAAAGCATATCATTTATTGGAAATTGAAGTTACAACTTTGCATTGTATTCATATTCATTTATTTTACTTTTTGATTCATAACATCAATAGTTTCATGAACACACCTTTTGAGTAAGCAAGGCCATTAAAATTAACGCTATAATTTATAATTGATTAGTAACAATTATTTTCTCGGGTGCACAAACTAGCTTAAGATTTAGAGCCTTGGAATAGGATTTTATGAGTAAACTTCTCCAAGGCTATTAAATCAACATGTGTGTCTTAGTAAGGGAGTGGATAAATCCATTGTGTAATCGGTAATATCAGGAGGCTCAACTTACACCAGAGTTAAGAATGAGGTCATGTGAGGTTGGTTGAAAGGATATCCCTCTGATACCTTCTTAGCATCAAATATATTTTTGGGGATCTATTCATATATGGGAATCTTGATAGTGCCCTTACCTTCGTGAGAGGCAATGCTTTCAAGGTTTTAGGATTTCCTATCCTACACATATGGTGGACCTGACTTACGACTATTCTCCTATGCATCATTTATACTAGGGTTTCTTAGTTTCTTGACATAGGTACTACATAGGTTACTTGCATGGATTATTCTGCAGGTACCATAGGTCAGATAAGGGTCAGAAAAAAAAAAACCTTTATGGAGGATTACCTCTATGGGGGGATCCGACTAACTAATTGTTAAGCCCATGAAGGCCCTTATAACTGATTTTTTTTCCGCCAATATTTAGTAGTGGAGTCTCAGGCCCCTCTTGGGCGAGGCATACCTAATTTATAAATGGAGGTCCCTTTCAGCCGCGTTATCATGTTTGTATGCATAGTTGGCCTTTTGATTATTTTTGGTGTGCTCTTTAATTATTAGTAGACCTTTGAGATTTTATATTGTTCTTTGAGTTGTCATTATCATGGATAATGGAGTTCCTGTGACTGCCTCCTTTACCACTACCCCAACATGATGTTCACTCATTTCATGGGGATGAATCCATCCGATTTTCATAATGGTATGAAAAATTATGACACTCAGTCCATGCCTTGGGTATCTATTCATTTTCCTATTGATATACCAAGCATGCCTTCACCCTTTCAATCCTCTCCTTGTCCCACTATTGTGAATCCTAGTTTTGGATATGGGGGAACCATGGCCTCATCGTAAACATCTTCATCTGATAGGATTCATGTACCTCGAGCAACTCTCACTATTGGAGGTTGGAACCTCCTCTCTTATGAATCCAATCATAGCCATGTTTTCTCAGGATCTAGTACTCAAATGGGTGGTTATTCTACTTATTACACCCCATCCGTGTATCCTTCGTCCACCATGCCAGATCCTATGAACACTTTTCCCATGGAGGGTCAACATATATCCTCGGGTCTTTCATACAAGGGGAATCAATTTTATGGTTTGGGATACCCTCTTCATGGAACCCCTTCACATGGGGGAAACATATATCCTTACTTGACTAATCCTTATCATAATTTTGTCTCGTTGCAGACATCTACTTCAATGATCATTCCTGTACAAACCTCTATTGATCAATTAGGCAGAGGATACTACCTTTCCGTACATGGACAGGGTGTCAACCATGACCCTTTCTGGCCTGCAATGTCTCAAAACCAATATTTACTGGGACCTTTCTCTCAAATGCCACAACTCACCACCACTAATAGTCCAGTCACTGCCAGTCATACTGGAGCTCCATCACCAACCACTTCTAGTCAGGTTGGAGATTGGTCGACGGCCTCTACAAGTCATGTTGAAGACTCGTAACCAGGCGCTTCTAGTCATGCTGGGGGAATCACTCTAGTTGCCATTAGCCATATTGATATCACATCTCCAACCTTTGTACATCATTTGGGAGATAAACCTCCAATCTATTCCAGTCATGCTAAGAGCATGTCACAAGTCATTATAAATGACGCTGGGGGAATTCATACAATTGAGAAGCCTATATGTCTCATACATAAGCCCAAATTAGTTTGCAGGACTTGCAAAGAAGATCACCTTACTCATTTTTGTCCTACTACTATCAAGATACTGGAAGCATGGCTCTCACCTGGGGGCCCTTCAGGTTCTAAGGCATCTTTGGTTTCCCCACACTTTGTTTCTCCTTTGATTGACACAAAAGTCATGCAGATGAAATCCTTGCTTGACCGCACCCCCACTTTTTAGGGTGATGCATCTCTTGGCCTTGTTATCACACATGATATTCAATCAACAGTTGAATAAGTGGTCATACCGACACAATTTTCGATCAATCCAACACTTCCCTTGGAGGGTGATGCATCCTTCAACCATGTCATTAGCATTTTTGGTACTGCACCTTCTAAACAAGAGAGAGTTTTACTCTCCCCCAGTACTCTCCCTTCAAGTCCTGGATAATTTCCCTTTGATTGGGATGGTCTTGTGGGATATAAAATTCTGCCTCCTATTTCCTTTCAAGGGACATTATCTGATATATCATGGAGGAGGTAACCTCTACTAGCACTTTATCATCATCGACTTGGAGGGCTTTGAGTTTTCCCAAGATTGTGTTGATTGTTCATAAGATGTTGACCTTTCGTTGAAGTCCATCATGAGACCCTTGGCCTCCCCCATGACATTTCACCTAAAAACCTCTCAATGATTCCGATTTAAGCTCTTTTCTTAATGGTTTTCAAAAAGTGAAAAGATTGTCGAGAGAACTTTTCTCTTTCACACTCATAAATTGGATTTGAAAGGAAATCTATTTGGTACATGTTTATCCATTTTTCAAACCAAGTAGACTAAGATTATGAAAAAGGACATTTTTTGGTGTTAAGTTTTGATTGCATCTCATGCCCTTGCTTGCAATATTTAGCTTATTGTTGGTTCTCACTTTGCGTTATAAATCCTTTGTCTTAGTAGTTTTGCATCCTCAACCAAGGATATCCTTGTTTATATCCTTCGCAACTTGACACACTATACCCAGGAGGGAACATTCCCCCGAGTTTCCATCTCCCACATGCACCTCCTTGCATTGAGCATAGGTATGTTCCACTATTGGAATTAGTTTTTCTTACTTGCAACACGCGTTCCCTCCTCTATATCATAGCATTCATTTTACTATGAAAAAAAAAAAAAAAGATGGGTGGGAAGGGAGTATTATCTTATATTGGAAGCAGTCGTGTCACCTTTGAAAAAAGCACAAAACTTTCGAGTCCACTTGTCATCATAATTTTGGGCTTAGCATGACCTTAGGAATCTAAGATCATTACATAGAGTTTACTCCCCCGATTGGTTACTCTTCCAGTCCCTATGGGTAATTTGATTGATTCCTCCTACATATCATGGTTTCATCAATGATTCTATGTTGCCAGAGTCTTCCATATGTCTCATGCTCTTGTTCAAAGGATGTCTATCAACCTGTTTCATCCATTCCTCAGAACTCTTGACTTTTCTTGTCAGCCATACCCTTAGTTTGTCTCAGAATCACATGAATTTGTAGTCCTATTGTGTGCCCTGGACCTATTGTCCTCATTGGTAGGTAACATTGAACCCAACAGTCGACATTTCATCATTAGTCATTGACTGGGTGGTTTCCCTTATGTTCGAAGCCAAGACATCTATTCACACATTGGTATTCATGTAGTGTCTTGGATTCCATTAGACTTATTGGTGGTTTCCTTTCCCTTGTCAGTAGTTTTCCTCATTGCATGTTATTCAGAGGATCATTTCCATGTACCGCTATCATCTCACACATGCAAAAGACACGCAAGGTTGTTGGTTAGTGAACATTTTCTTCATCTGATTTCCTCCAAATCATCAAGCTCATGCTTTTTACCTCATGATGAATGATGAGAGATTCCTTAATTATCTCCATTTAATAGGTCTCCTTCCATGGACTTGATCTCATCTATTCTGGAGATGAGACCTAGAGTCCAATGAGTACCTAGAGGCTTGCATTCATTAGTGGTAGGTTCTCTCACCATCGACAATTGGGAATACATTAATGTCCCCGATAGACGGATTATTCAAGTGTTTGACCCTGAATCCTTTATTCACACTTGTAAGAATGTACTCAATGCCTTGATACCTACTTTCATCATCAATAGGTTGTCTCACGATTGTTAACAGTATATCTCAATGACCGGTAATCAAATGAAGTCTCATTGTGTTTGAACTCAACTCCTTTATTCACATGATGTAGACTTGCAACTTTGGAGAATTGTGTAGAAGAATTGAAGAAACCAATTTATTGTCGCAGCTTTCCTAAGTTGTTTCTACCTTTTCATTGGACCAGTACCTGTGTGACTTCAGTGATCACGGGAGATCAGATTGTACTCCATTGTATACATATATCTTTAGATTTATTTTGAGACTGGTTTTATTGGGCCTTGTTCGTGATTATGACAACCTTTGGCATGTAACCACATTTGTATTTTACTATTCATGGCCATGGATAGTTTTTTGGTACATTTTCACATGGATCTGTAGCGTAATACAAATTGGCAACCATGTATTCAAAGTCACTATAGATTGTAATGAACAACAAGTTCTTCTAGTTGGGTCCCCATTACTCCACTTATGGGTTTTATAATGTATTTCGGCCATTGCAGATACTCCTTTGACCTCATACATTAGGGGGCATCTCTTATAGAAAGATTTTCCTCACCCTATTCTATCTTCCACTGAGGGCCTTTTTCCATTTCCCTATGTAGACTTGAAGTCCCTGTTTGCAAATCCCAGAGCTAAAAACATTATTTTTCCACATATACACTTCCTACCTATATTACATCATGCATATACACAGGTTACACCACTGCAACCTGTGTACATTTGGAAATGTGCCTAAAATTAAAAAATGGTGTCAGGTTTCCATCTCACGTCACACGATTAATGATCCTTGGCCTTCCATATACTGGAAACGTTCTGAATCGGCCCTTTAGTTCCACTTGAAGGATATAAATGGGACAAATTCAAGCTATGGAAAAGAGGATAAAGAATTCAACTTTGATAGAAAAGTTACTCTGGAGTAATTATTCACTTCACATTGAGTATGCATCCCTTTGTCCTTTAAGCCTGAACACATTGTTTATCCGCCAAGCATTTCAATTATTGATTGAGAAATTCATTATCTCTCTTATATGAGTTTTCCTTTGGTGGAGGATTCAAGTGGTGGGGGCCCAATTGGAAGGAACTAGTTTCTCGGTTCCAAACCATGCCGACATAGAAGTTTGTAACTCATTCACTTATGTTGATTATATCTTAATAGAAATACTTTTTTCTTGTCCAATTAATATCTCACAAATATTCAAATTTTTATTCCATGGGCGTACTTGTTATGAATTTTGATGGATTATGCTATGAAATGTGCTAACATTATATATTATCACCATATGATTGTGTTTCTTGGTTCTTGAGAACTAATGGCAGGTATATTTATTTATGTCATGTGCTCAACGTTGGACTTCATCGAACGTCTGGGAGAGGTAGGCGTTTTATCTTGTCCTTATAGAATATTTATTTATATAGAATACTTGACATTAGAGTTGATTTCTACATTCATTTCTGTCTGTTTTGGTTTACGCCTAGCCATAGAGAGATTTTCCTTGTAACATTCTTATGTCTATTTTTAAAAATCTTACTATAATTCTTCTTTATAAATTTTATGTATTTCTCATTTTCATGTTGAGGCATGTCAATAGTAAAGGAAAGGTGATCCTAGAGTAATTATGATTTCTCAAATCCAATGAAATGAATGACTTGTTGATGCAATTCCTAGTTTACATTTTATTTTGAGTTACAACTCACATCCAAATGAAATTTTGGGACTATTGAAAAAATGGCCATGAGGAAATAATAACCAAATAGATTAATAAATGGTATGTATGTTAGAATTTTCACCAATACTTAGAGGGGGGCGGGGGGTGAATTAGTATTCAACATTTTTTATCATTTTTAATCACAATATTTAAACATTAACTTATCAAAAATTCTATTCACTAATGATTTCATTTAACATATTGTAAACATATAACCACAGACGCATACTACACAATTATTTTACATGGAAACCCAATAGGGAGAAAACCATATAACACTTTTTAATATATATCTTGAATATTACATTCACTCGAAGCACAAACTTCTAATATTCTCTAGCACCAACTGGAAGGAGGCTCCAACACTCTTGTTTATAGGCTCCAACCTGAAGGAATATAAAACTCCCTATATTATCTAGCTCCAATTAGAATTAGGATCGAACCCCCTAATTTAAAGGATCCAACCTTAAGGAATATCCAACTCCCTATATTCTCCACTCCCTATATTGTCAACCTGAAGGAGGCTCCAACTCCTTATATTCTCCACCTGGAACTAGAAGGAGGCACCAACCCCCTAGTTTATAGGCTCCAACCTGAAGGAATCTCCAACTCCCTATATTCTTCAGCTCCAGCTGGAAGTATACTACAAACTTATTTCCTTACCCCTTCCTTCCTCGAAATATAAATCTAGACCCAACCTGTCACTATTTTTGTCACTAATACATCATCATCAAAACCAAAATCAACCTCTCACTTTAACTGGCATTGAAATGGATACATCGTCATCATCAAAACCAGATTCATACCAATAACCACACAAATATTATGTCAATATTACCAAGAGCATATCTAAATAACGTGTTCAAAATCACCATGATATGCATCAAACCATGAGCCAAGATGTGCTTCAAGCATGTGCCAAATAATCTATGATATAACTCAAACCATGTATCATTACCATAAATATTTGCACCAAGCATGTGCTAAAAAAATTCAATTCATACCTCAATCATGTGCCAACATCTCCAAGATATCCCTCAATCATATACCAACATCTCAAACATGAGAAAATATATGTATCAAAGCATGTGCCAAAAACATTCCTTAAGCCATGTATGAAAGTATCCAAGATGTACCAAAAGAATATGCCATGCCTTAAGTATGTTCCAAACCATCCAAGATATGCCTCAAAGCATATGCCAACATCATGTGCAAAAGACCTCAATTATGTACCATAACCTTCAATATATAAGCCCCAAAATATATAGAATAACATACCTTTTCTTTCTATAAAACCTGCTACATCAGATTTCATACCATCAAACCTTCCTTAAGCTTCAACACCAATACAAAAACTCCATCATCAAAATTTTCCTCAGCCTCATGAGACTAGAATAGAAAATAGGTGGTGCCTCACTTCACTAGTGTTGTGCAACCCATGGGGCCCTTGCAGGGCACCCTATACCTTACATGTGGGGGTATTCTCAATTAGGGTTACCAAAAACCCTTCTCCAATCTACGGCTCTGAGACTTCCTTCTTCAAACTCTTTTTCTACCTCATATTCGCTACCTAGGATTCACTAAGAAATCGCATACTTACTTTACTGATTAATCATTATGAGAGGTTCTTTGATATGTATTTATAGCCTTGCATGTAATTACTTTACTTCACTTGAGCTGACCTGTAACATTTTATTTGCAACAGGTTTTCATCTTTAATTAATTGTGTTGCTGACTTGTAACTTATTATTGCAGTCATTTGGGTTCTTTTTGTCCATACTTCAGGGATTCATATTCAAGAGGAAATTACTTCTCAACTCTGAGGAACCACATGGTGCTATTGGAGTTACCTCACACACACCTAGTATTTATTCTTCCTAAGGTTTTTCCTTGTTTATTACTCATAATTAGTCATTATCTAGTCTCCTATATTTTAAGGGAGAATATTCCACCTAGAGAATATTCTCTTTCAGTTGACACTTCAGTTTGACTAGTTGAGTTGAGTTTAAATGCTACATTGGTTTTGTCACCATGCAACATTGGGTTCATCACCAGCTAATGCATTATTTCCTTGGGATCATCACTAGACTAAAACATTACCCTTGATTTCCTCAGTTAACTCCTCACTACTCTTTGTTCATTTAGTTAATTGAAGACTAGTTGACTAGTTAACTCAACTAGGTGGCAGTTCACTTCCATAACTGCCTGAGAGACTAGACTAGGTGGTAGTTTACTCCCGTAACTGCTGGTGTGTGTCCATATCACTCTATACCACCACTATGGCTCACTATTTACTCATGTATCCTATATCTATTGCAAATTATTCACTCTTTGAGTGTGGAATATGATTAATGAAAATTCTTCCATTCTTTCTCCATTGCTTCTTCTCTCTCAATTTCTCCCTGCAAATGTGTGTGGTAATTTCTAGCTAGATCTATTCTGTGCAGGTTCAACACATTTAAAGGTGCATCACCTACCATTGGAAATGACATGATGAGGACCATCCATCTATGAGATTTGTGCACATGATTACAATTTCTTTTGTACTATTTTCCTCTAATTAACTTTGGGATTCATGACCACACCTTTGGGGATTCCTAGCCATATTCTCATGCTTTCTTTGTACACTTCTTCAAAGATTCTTCCCATGAGGTACATGTTGGAAAATGTTTAACAGGTAGCATATGCTTGTCATTGATGGCAAGTACAGCAATGAAGATGGCATGGGTGCAGGAAGAATGTACAAAGGATTGATGGCATGTTTTACAGGAAACATAGACTTGTCATTGATGGCAATTACAACAGTGAAGATGACAGGTAAACAGAAGACAAAGGAAATTAAGCTCAGGAGGAATAGCAGTCTTATATGTGCAAGAAGCATAGGAAAGAGACCGAG